>JABFAK010000090.1:0-151025 GCA_013266265.1 Fusarium sp. NRRL 66182 | reverse complement strand
TGATTAATTGATTGATTGATTAAATGTGGGTGTAAAAGAGCAAGTGATCATTGATTACACGGCACGGCTCGGCGGAAGGCTCAACAAAACAAGATGAGGTTGATGCCATATTACCTATCTAGATAGTTAGTAGAGGATAGAATAGGTAAGTTTATAATTTATCCAAGTTTTGATACTGCAATGCCTCGTCTACAAATTACTCGTCCAACCATTCTGATTCTTCCCTATTCACTCTCACAGAACCAATACTTACTCTTACTACCTGCAGTGCTGATGAGATCTCAATCGAGCAGCGAAGAGGCCAGACTAGACCTGACCCCTGACGGTTGATTACCTACGTTCAATAGTACTAAACAACTTGGAAACCCATTGACCAAACGCGTCCTCTCGTCTCTACGGATATCTTTCCTGCCTAGACGTTAAATTGCGATTGGGTCACGTCCATCGAGCTTATAATCATGCAGCTTCTACACCGGCATGATGCTACTGTCATGAGATGCTCCGTGGGCTTAGATCTTGACGCACGCGCCGCGATCGTTGCTAGGATCTCCTCGTCATGATCTTCCCACCTGGAAGGCCTCGTTTTTTTATTTTTATTATTATTTTTTATGTGTGCCTGTGTAAGGTACCTTGTCCAGGTACTCTAGACAGGGGAGAATATAAGTCTCTAAGCTAGGTAGGTACCTAGGTAGGTATCAGGCATGAGGTAGGTACGGAGCAGTAGTGCCTGCTTTGGATACTGAGAGGCTGAGGGACTGCTTCAGGTAACAACTGCCGTGGGGAGCTCCTTCCTAATATTACACTCTCCCAAATTTGAATTGAGGCCTGAGGGTTAATGCAAAACAATGGGGTCTCTGCAACCTCTTCTTTCTTTTCTTTGCTTTTTGTCATCGTCAACTTGCCATTCTCATCTGTCTAATTGTGTCAATGCAAACATCCAATCCGTCCGTGTATGGGTTATCATACATACACACATACAGACGCGCACACAGACACACACATACAGACACACACACACACACTAGACACCACCAAGATTGCGATGCATTTGAACCTATTAGCCTACCTACTCTACATCTACAGTACAGTAATGTCGGCGCCAGGGATCTCAGCAAATTAGCCAACTGGATCAACAGCCGGACGACGGATTGGACCGTCTATGGCGCGCCACAGTTTCCCCCTCCCTCCATCATCCCTCCACGGTTTGCATCCATTTGTCGCATTGCAGTCAATTGCAAGGAAGCATAGCTCCAGCAGCTGGCCAAACATTGACAGATGACGGATAATTGGTGCCCAATGAGAAAATCCCAACCCAGGAAGCTCAACTTCTGATGGTGGATGCATGTCCATTCAAATGACCCCCAGGAGATTGCGCTACACAACCTACCCACGGCTTTGATCCCTCGTTGCGACTTCGTTACTTTGCTATCAAACACCAAGAAATGAGAATGCTACTCAGGCAATCAAACATTCATCTCCCAACTTGCCATTGCCCGCTGAGAAGAGAAATACCATGACAAGAAGCCAAGACGCGACGCATGGGGAAAAAAAGACATGCCATGGATGCCAGACATGGATGATGATGATGATGATGGGACGGACCAGGGGCGGAATACCAACTCGCGATAGGCGCACGCGGCGGCTGTCAAACTGGCTCCAGAAAGGCCCGTCCCACTAGCCTGCCTCTGCCTCTGCCTCTGCCCTGGCAAGCCCCAGGAGTAGCGGTAGATCTCCATCTCTCATCCACAGACAAGCAAAAACAAGCACCCCAGGGCACGAGACTGGTAAACCAATGTTTGTCAAACTACGAGATAGGCTGGCATGCCTTGAGTATGACCCACTGTCATTCCAGTTGCAGCATCCCGAACATCATGTCTTCATAGCACTGAGAAGGTTGCTTGCTCATATCAAGTACCAAGCCATGGCAACACTACCATCAACAAGGCCCTGACAAGAAGTGTCGCGAACAGACACTAGGATGAACATTGCACTGCATCAAAGCTGAATGAAACATGCGCCTCATCGTTAACTTAAACAACTCAAAAATTGCCATCATGCTGACCACGTGCGCCCGTCTATCACAGAGCGGGATAGCTAATACGAATTCCCGCTTCTTCATCCCGGCTTCAACTAGGGCCACGAGCTCACCTTGTGCGTATCTCCACAGCCACGATGTTTGTCTGCACTAGACTTTGGCCAGTAAGCCATGCCGATGAACGGGCTTGGCCTCAAAACCAGGAAGAACAAGTCTAAGAGACAAGGGTACCCAGATGAAGCTTCGGGGATCCATTGCTCCCTTCGTCGGTGATCAAGGACCCTTACCGACCTTGGGCACCTGCTTTACAGGAGTCATAGCTCAATAATCCTTGAACCACGAGGCAAAGAGAGACACAAGAGGCAAGGGAGCTAGGGCATGGAAGTAAAGGGACAAGGCTGAGCGAATCAAACTGCCAAAGCCTTGTTCATCCCGTCCCCTCCCTTCTCACTCAACCCAATTCCGCACCTTCTTCCGTTGAGACAGTCCGAGCCCCGGATCTCGCCATCCGGGCCGAGTTTTGTAGCAAGAGCACCATGATTCAAAGTTTGATTTTTAGACCAGAGGGAGGAAAAAGAAGATCAAAAAGAAAAACACCAGGCCGCAAGTTGGTCTGCCCAAGGCTGAAGCTGAACAATTCCTGTGTTTGGGGCTAATAAGCTGAATCTGGCATCCTCACGGCCACCCATGCCACGCTATCATTTTTACTTTTCGTCAAGGTTAATTAATAATGTCAACTTACTCGCGGACAGCGATAATCGTCCTTGATCACTGGAGGTTTCTTTCCATCCAGGACCAGGGTCATCTGAACCCCTGTCCCTTGAGAGCAGCCGGACATGCCATTGACATTGCTGAATACGGAGTACACTACTCAGTATGTTATGTACTTTTTATCTCATCCGTGGCCTGCCAGTCGATCTTACTTGGTGCCATTTTGAGTCCCTGCTGCCCGCTCTCCCGTCTCGTATTGAGCATTTTACTGGAACTAGCATGTTGATATTGCAACTTGAGGGCCTCAGGCGGCCAGGCCAGGTTTCGTCTGGGGAGGATCTGGCTCAACAGGTGACCAGTCCATCGAGTGGACTCCTTTTGAAAGAAAGGCCTGGCCTATTGCAGTCCTCCCACCACCATGACCAGCCCTCTCCAGTTTAAACCCAGCCTAGTCAGCCATTGCCCATCGAATCGCATGGGTTTTGGCGCCGCCGCGCTTTCTAGATTAGAAAGAGATGCCCTATGAAAGTTGCAAGCTGATGGTTCTCAGATGTGCTATGTGTTTAGCCCGGGCGCGACCTTGCCTTCGTACTCCTCTTGGCTAGCAACAGCCCCGTCTTCTGACCTCATCTTTATCGTCTCTGAACCATTGCCTAACCTTGTCGAGATCAGGGCCGGTCTTTCAAGAGGGGAGTGAGGGACTGAAGTCAGCCATCAGAAGTGGTTCTTCCGGAAAGGTGACACCCGCAGCAAGACCAAGATTGCGAAGAAACTCCCCATTGCTAACTAGGGTAGAAACGGGATGACGGCAAACGAGGTCTTTTGTCTTATCCCGCCGTCTATTCTCTTTCTCATTGCTTCTTTCTTTTCTTGTGCCGCTTGGCCAGAAGCCTGTGGCTCTGGCGGGCTGGTTGATTATACCATCCATCAGCCAGCTGGAGCTTCTGCCAACCCATGCGTCCGCCAACTGCTGACGATTTTCTTGTTTCTCTCAGCCAGGCAGATCAAAGGAAGAGTCGGCCGAGAGCTCCATAGGACTACACTACACCCTAGCTCACCGGTCTATCCCCGAGCCCGAAGGCGTCCATCCTATTACCTTATTGAAGTCTGTCCCTCTACAGCAACATTCTTGTGTCGTGCTCAATCTGCCGCGCTTGTTGGCGGGTGAGCATGTATGTCCGTGTCTGAGCCTACATGTCTTGCCTACACGCGTGTAAGGTCTTGGGTTGAGCGTCCAAGGCCTTGTCATACATACCTCATGCGAGCCATTCTCTCTGTTATGATCAGCTTCATCCACACCTGAATGCACTTCTACACACACTTGGACGGCCCATTAAGGATTCATCAGTTGTCTACAAACTACGGAGCTGTCCTCTGGCTATCATCCACTGCCTTCACAAGCTCTCACACACCACTGGCCACTCCTTGATCGCTCGCCATTACACACCCCTCCCCCCTGCCAGAGAACCCCCCACACCCTTACCGGTATTCCTCGTGCGTTCTGCATATGTATATGGAGAAGGTCGACCTCTGGGGTCTCGTCTTTACATATGTAGCGATGCGAATGGCTTTAGGTCTCGCTTGCTTGCACTACACATCTTGAAAACGATATACTCCTCAACGGTCTGGCCTCGTGCTGGAACGTCTGCCTCAAGTCTGCGGTCCACCATCGAAACTTTGTCTCAACATCGCCGTCCGGATCAAGCTACTGGTAGTCCTTTCTAGGAATTATTACTGCTTTTCCGCCCTGTGGCTTTCTTCATCCGCCCGCCCGCCCTCCACCCACTCCATCCGTTATTGTCTTGCCTTGACTTGCCTTCGTATTGTTGCTCCGCTGCTTTGCCCTTCCGCGTTTACCCTGGGACGGATCTCCTGTCTCCGCAATCTCCACGAGCTCAACGAGAGAAAAGCAAGTAAAAGAAACTTCCCGTCGTGTCTCACTTTGGTGAGCTTGCGTGCTGAAAGACGAGTTTCCCCTCACGAGGGAAAGATTCACGGGTAAAGCTGAGTCTAGATTCAAAGCTCGACTATACTCCTCTTTTATACTGCGGCTTGACAAGTTCCAAGCTCTGTTGTATTGAGCGCATGCGTTACTTGTGGCCGAATCTTGGATCGTGTCAAGGTTTACTACACTACAGCCAACAACCGGCTATTCAGTTGCCCTGGACTGGAACTTTGGGTGATCGACAACAAACGTGGATCATCTTCTTTTTTGCACTTTCAGGAACCAATCTGGGCAAGACGATGCATCTCCTCATCAACCAGCTTCAAACGTGAGGACCATCCCACCAACACCAAATCTTTGTTCCCTCCGTCTACGTTTCTAGTATCCAGGAACTCGGTCTGATCACGCCTTCTGGCGTAGGTCTTGTCCCCTCAATAACTCTTATGGAAGAGACACTGTTGTTTCTAACAGCCCGACAGACCGTTTCTAACATTTCTGATTCACAACCCAGTGTTAGCTGGACGACGCACGCAACAATGAACAACATCAATGGGACTGCCGCAATGGGGCAGGACAGCACTGTGGGACAAAGCAACGGCTATGGGACCGATGCCTGGACTAGCATGAGCCCTTACAGCCAAAGTCCATATAGTGCCAGTCCGTTGACTGAATACCCGTCCTTCGGTACCTTTGTCAGCCATGGATTATCATCAGAGTCAATGAATAGAATGCCTCCACCGCCAGCACAGCCGCATCAAATTATACAACCCGCACCGCCTCCGATGGCACATCATCAACTTCCTATGCTTAACACGACATGGCCGAGCCAATTGACGAACCCTTCCCAAAGCTATTCAGCACCACCACTATCAATGACACCTGCCACCAGTGCACCGCCTGTGGAACATTCCAGGTTACCGACCCAGCATGAGAAGTCAAGAAAGACTCTCACTGCAGAACAGAAGAGGGCTATGTGCCAGTTCCACGAGGATAACCCTGGTACTCGGCAAGCCGATATTGGAGCTAGGTTTGGTGTCGAGCGAAGGTAGGCCTTTTGGATGGGTTGGCACGTATTGTCATCAGAAACTAACGCCATAACTACAGTACAGTATCAAAAGTTTTAAGACACAAGGATCAATACCTAAAGCGTGATCAAGAGCCAGAAAATGCTGCTGTCAAGCGTGGCAAGGGTAAGCATCCCGATTTTGACCGGACACTCAGCAACTACGTCAGGAGACAGCAACAACGAGGATTTCAAGTTAGCGATGAAGAGATTATGGAACAGGCGAGGCTATTTGCTCATGCAAGCGGCAACCAGGAGAGCGTACTCAACAGTCTAAACAGCAGCTGGTTGCAAAAGTTCAAGCAGAAACACGGCATTGGGGCACCAAAGTTGATGCGAAGGGCTTCTGAAGCCAATATTCCGGATAGTGCAAGGTTATCGACACTTGTTACAAAGTCAAGTGATAGATCTATCCATGACATATCACCAGCATCACCCACAGGACAACTTTCGCCCCTTTCTGGAAGTCGGAGCGATGAGGACGGGCCTATCGATGGACTCGACTTTGACTTTAGCTATAAACATCCCGAGTCCCAGTCCACAACATCACTTTCGAGTGATTTTCGAGATAACCCGGGCTCTTCCTTTTCAGCTGGCACAATGAGTCCAACGGGGACCTTCACTTTCTCGCCCGATCCCAATATGGGAGGCTTCCCAATGGACCAACTACGAGGCACCGACTTTCAGCACCGAGAGAAGAGGAGCAACACATTCCCATCCCTCAACATCGACTACGTGAACCAGCTATCGTCGTCAACAGAGCCCATGACTCCTCGACATCCGCCCTCATCGACTGCGCCATCTTCAGCTCTGGAATCGCCTCAGCACGAGCTACAGGCGCCGTTTTGCATCGACACCAGCGTCAACTCCCCGCCTCCAACGCTGCGCCGTAGTAGTAGTAACTCGAGCATAAACAGGTCTACGGCAGCAACTAGCGCCACATCGTCAACCCCGGTTGACTCGTCCCCAGTTTCACCATCACAGGAAGATGCTCGCCGGGCAGCGCAGACACTCCTAAACTACATCCAGACCGCTGGAAACTTCGATTCTAGCGACTACATGTCGATCATCCAGTTGACTAAGAAGCTCAAGATCCACCAAGGTAGACCATCTATAGGAGGCTTGTCCCGTATTCCTGAAGGCGATGTTGAGGCCCCTCCTCTCATGCCGACCAAGATGGGATCAGTATGAGGCGCCGGCTTAGCGAAGTTGTTGGTCATTTGCTTATGCATCTCTCGGTTGTGTTTTATCATGGGGAGTATTCACTTTCACTTGGAAGCGGGGTTCGAGGGTACATGAAGGGAATGTAGAGTGCTTTGGCTGATCCCGCTCGCGCGGAAAAGGGGCTCCCTGGCATCCATCCCATGCGGCATTGACCGCAGGCTAGGATTATTTCTTTGTTGGACCTGTCGATTTCATTTTGGTCCTTTACTCAAATGGACACCCAAGAAACCTGTCCAACACAGGGTTTGTGTCGATAACATTTTTGAGAATCTTGAAAAGAAGAAAGCAAAAAATAACAACAACAGAAAACAGAAAGCAAATTGCAGGAACGGACAATTTCTTATACTCGATACCATCCTCGAAGACTTTACCCTTACGCTCACGCGAACCCAAACACTTACATAAAAGAATCGTCCACACGAACCAACGATTACAAAAACTGCTCACCTAGTGCACGAAGCACAAAAAGGCGAGGCAAGGAGGCAGAAAGAGAAGGAAAAGACGGAGGGGAGGTGAAGTCCAGGACGTATATTAGTCCAGGAAACGGTACACAACAGAGCAAGGCTCCCAGCGACAGTTCAAGGGGCAACGCAACACCTTGCGGTGTCAATGTTTGTTTTCTTTTTCGGCCTTGTCTTTTATTTCTACACATATGTTTTTCTTCTTTCTGATTGCATTATCATATGGCATTGGTGTGGAGGGCATAATTATTTGCGCACACTCATTGCTTTCATTCATCTCATGTCTGCTTTTTTCTGTTCAAAGATGAGAGGATATCTGCTGCAAGGCACGGCATGGTATGACATCATGGGGAACTTGGTTAAGAAACGCCTCTAAGGGGTCGTTGTGTGCTTGAGGGAGAGTAAAGGAAGCCGACTCGGTTGGTTGGACATGGGGGTTATGTGCTGCATTGGGCTGATTGTGACCATGAACAGCCTCAGTGGTTACTGAGGTAGTCAAATGTCTGGCAGGCAAGGACATTCATTCGATAGTTCAGGATAGGAACGGGAGGCATTTGTGCATTCGGGAATGTCCTTGCTCTTAAAAAACTCGCTATTTATCTGACTTGAAGTGATCTTCTTTTGCCAAGGGTAATGATTTGGCAGAAAGGGGGTATCAACAATTTTACAAAGGGAATATCTCGTGTCTACGAATCTAATCAGCCAAGTCTTTCTTCCCATAATTCTGTCACGCTCTTCTCGCTGAGCTCTGGCATCAATCTAGCAAGTACCAGTTCGAGAATGCTGTACATTAGATGTTTGTTGCAATACTCATCATCCAGTACAAGCAGCAGCCGCTCCATCTCGTCCACAAGCTCCTCCTCATCAGACGAATCGCCATCACCTCGCCGCCATAAGCGACCGCCAAAGTAAAGCCTTCCCACACCTCTCGGTAGCAACCCCCAAAGTGACTTAGCGGCTCTGTGACGCAGGGCTTGCAGCTCGGCTTCAGAAGAGGGTGGGAGCAAGGACGTCTTGCCGGGGGCGTTATTAGGGAAGAGGACACCACGAAGGGTGCGTAGAAGAGGGGGTATATGTGAAGGAGAGAAGAGAGAATTGATGTGATGCGATAGGAGTCTGTGAGAAAAAGATGGGTTAGTACATATCAACTTTGCTTTACGGTCAAGGTCGTGCAGCGTGGGGGGGTTCAATGATCAGAACGTTATATGCAGCAAGGGGCAAGTTGAATGAGTGTCGGTCTAGCCGATGAGATGCAATGCAATGCGAGTGTGAGAAGCACAGCACAAGACAAGGTGAGGCGAGGCAAGGCGAGGCTGTCAATGGTCCATTGGATGCCGGTCCCTTCTGGGCTGGCGTGTAGAATGGTGCCGCCATGTTGATCGCGCCGGTATAAATGAGATGTATCAAATCGGAGCCAGGGGAAGCCAGACAGGGCAGGGCTTTCCAGGTGCGGGGAAAGACATCAAGAGGCGCATCTAACGTCTATGTACCTCATGCAGAGAGAGACGTGAGATTACACAATAGCCAGACAATAAGGCCGCGACTGAGCGCAAGTGTGGGTAGGATGTCACCAGACAGTTTTGGTTTTACCCCCTCAACTTCAAGGATTGTGCGACAATCTAGCATGGAGGCGCAGGAGACTCGACGGATACCAGCATCCCTCGGTCCCCTAGGAAGAGTTGAGGCCGCCAGACCAGACTACTCCTGGCAAATTGAAGAGTGCAACTAGCGGTACCATTCTGTAAGCCACGAGGTGGCTATTTCCCTCTTCCAGTCCCAAGCCAGCATAACGGATTATGACCTGGCAGCTAAGATAGTCTGATGACGGGTGGCGCGGCACGGGGCGAGAGTTAATTCAAGCTCATTATTGCATCTTCAAAAAGCGGGTGGTCTCTTTGGAGAAGCTGACATGGGCTGGGCGCGTAATCTTGACATCCTGCTGGACGAAAAAATCTAGCTTGGCGCACCTCGTTAAGCAATCGGATGTCAAAGGCGGCGCTATGTGTTTCAATTGGCTGCAGCTTGAGTTCCTAGGACCCATCTCGCTCATGATGGAGACGCCAAAGAGTTGAGAAGAAAAATAGCGTAGCCTTGTTTATCGTGCCCGTGTTGTCATTGTGGGTTGCAAGGGTGTGTATCGACAGTATCTTGTCGTTCAGCAAGGAAATGAGAAGCATGGAACTTTTCAAAACTAAGCGGGGCGACTTGCCATACCATGTCGTGCCGTGCCGTTGAAGAAATCTCATTCTGTAAGCTCACTGGAGCATCAAGAGGTCCAGTGACTCAGGACTTATGCGAGGTGAACAAAGCGGCAGAGCATCTCTGTCTGGTGACAATGCAGGTAAGAAAATGAAAATGAGATGCTTATATCTTACCTGTCAATAGGGCCATCATGGCCAGCGATTCGTCCAGGTCCATTAACCGCGCCGTACTGCAAAAGTGATAGAAATCCATCGAGCCATGGCATGCGCAAGTTTAACTCGAGTAAATTTCCAAGACAAGTCCATACTCGGCATGATAGGATGGGAGCCTTGGTGTAGTCGGATGAACTCAGTTTCGGGGAGATGCCAGAGGGTTTGTTACCATCCATTGAAGCTTCCTTTTCCTCTGTAGGCGTGGTTCTAGCGGGAAGAGATGAAGCCATAACCAGGGTAGTCGTGATAAACCGGAGTGAAGCCACTACTAGCATCCCGAGTTGAATAACGCCGAGAAACATAGACCTCACAGACCAGGGACTGCCGCTCTTGATTTCAAGCTTATTAGTCTTGGAGGGTGCCTTATCTGTTTCTGAAGACGCTGCCCCATGATCCCTCTTCTGTCGCAGAACCCTGGCCGTGATGCAGATGCCCTCATATAACATCCATGGCTGTGAAGCCTTATTGGCTATGATGTTGCCAATGATAAGCTCCGAAAAGATTTGTTCAACAAGAGCCGTGAGACAAGGATTTTCGAGGTCCTCAGTGGGGAGGAGGATGGCGAGTACACCCTGAACAAGGAGCTGACGATACAAAGCCTCGTTTTCCTTCTGGGAGGATATTGTGTCTGGATCATCTGTGCCCGGGACTGGTTCAAGATGTGGAAGAGGACATAGGGCGTGGTATGCCTGTCGAGGGTGAACCTCGACAGGCGGTCTCGTAATAGCACTATGAGAAGTCCGGTATGCTAAGCGCCGTCAGATTGGAGTAGCACTGAAACTTTTTCAATGCCTACCTGTGATATGCTTGTCCAGCAAGTCGGGTATCTCATCCAATACCAAGCTTTCGAGATCAACCTTGCGAAAGCGCTGCTCCAGTGCTCGCGAACAGTGGGCGATGATGTGCAGAATCTCTGCTACAAAGTTCTCGTCCGTGGTAATCTTGCTATACCAGCTCTGAACAAACTCTCTTAGGACAATGGCGAGAATGGCATACAGCTGGAGGTCGACATCGTTGCGGCTAGTCAGAGGCGGAAGCAGTTCGTCGATGGGCACTTGCGCATCCCGGCTCTTGTCCCCCAACTGAACAGAACATAGCGTACGGCGTATCAGAAGTGAAGTCGTTCGGTCGGACAAAGGATCGATTGTATTTGGGCGTATCGGTCGGCGCGAGGTAGAAGTAGAGGAAGAAGTAGCAGATGACGGCGGCTGTGGCTCAGTATCAAAGGCTACCGACTTGGGGCGTGGGGCCGGTGGACGGGCAGGAGGAACGGCCGGGGCCACAGAGGAAGTGGCAGTCATGGCCGTCGCGATCGACGAGTCTCGGCGATCATGACCCGACACCGAAAAAAACAGAAGAAGAAGGTGATGATGATGGCGAAGGAGACAAATTGGATTCCGAGTTTTGAGGTTGAGGTCAAGTTAACAACGGGTCGCAGGAAGGCCGCATGCAGCGCTCCTGCCCGCACACGGCACGGGTTGGCCCGGCGCCTGAACCGTGCGCTGCAGGCGGCGGGGAAGGCATGCATTGAAGTACCTACCCGAGGAACGACAGGACAGATTCCTGGCACGGTAACCTTAAATTATGCGGAGGTTGCATAAAGTTTTACGCAATTGATGTCAAGCCAGTCCAGGAGATTTCTTTTTTCTGCTACTATAGTATGACGATTTGGTTGTGGTCTATCGAGACACAAGAATATACTACACAGATTCTGTACAATATAGGTACAAATGCTTCCTCTCTTTTTGCCGCCTTAACCCCATATCTAAACATTCCTAGTAGCCGTCTCATATCTGAAAAGGTTATGTTAGCTTTAGTCGTCACAGGCAATGATCAACGACATACCTCTTGCCACGGAACGCCCATACGCCCCAGTTACCACAGCTGACGTCCTGGGGGTCCATATCATTCAAATCCCACCGAAGACTCCTGAACACGTTCTCACCGGGTTGCAAAAGAATATCAAACTCTCCCTTTGACTTCTTGTTAACCCACTCAACATCGCGCTCCATATCAAACTGAGTATAGCCTGTGCTGATGATGGGAACCTTGGTCTCTAAGAGCAAGGGCAGCGTCTCCTCCCATTCGTGGCTGCTGGCGGGGTGGCCTAGACCCGGGTGGAAAAGTACAAAGCAGTCAAAGTACGGGTCGTACGGCGCAAAGTGTTGGGTCTGGTGAATCGTGTGGTAGTAATCCACGATTGTGCTAATCTTCATCTTGTACCAGACACGATCCTCAACCACAGCCCCAAAGGGATTTGAAGGGGTTCGTTCTGGGAGTGGGAACTCGTCGTCTCGGTTAGCCATGCTCTCTGGTCCGATAAAGATGAGGTGCAGCCGGGCGTCGGGGAACATATGCGCCAGCTGTACCCAGGCAGGCCGTGGCAGAGACGATTCAGCGCGAGCTCCAAGAATGAACACTCTCACAGCCGGGGCCTCCGGTCGGAGTTCACTGACGCCAGTACCTTGACCAGAACGGGGGGCGTGCAAGTTATATCGCAATGCTGTGTTCACAAGTCAGCTCATACATAACTCGTCCTTTTGACAAAATGTTTATACAAACCGCTAAAGCTCTTTAGTCCTTCTGTAGTCAAACGCTCTCCTCCTTTAATGCTGTACGGGCTAAGCTCGTGAAGAACACTGCCAATTGTGACCGGATATGTGAGAAGGCGGGTAATTTGTCTCATTTGACGGTCAGAGTTGACGGCGTCAAACTCTCGGGTATACATAAAAGTATCCCAGTTTGTCATGTTGATAGCCGCATAATCCATCTGTAGATCCGGCAGGTTGCCTTCCTCAAATACTCGGCCAGACCGCAAATCATGGTCGTCTTCGTTAATCTGTCGGAGAGTGTCACAGATTTCAAGATGTTTTTCGTAATCATCCATCCAATGTTCCTCACAGCAGTAGACTGGCAAGCCGCAGTCCGGACACTCAAAATTGACATGCTCTGGTGGCTGGCTTCCGCTTGTAGCCTCAGCATCTTCAACCTTCGCGGCAATTGTTGGAAGCTTCGTTTGCTGGTGGTCGGGATGAGGGCAGTAGGCGTGTTGCCGCATGAAAGCGGCTCGGCGTCGAAACTCGGGTACAGGCGACTTGGAAAACGGATGGAAGAGGTCATCTTGGCTGAGGCGTATCGATGACGGAGAAGCTTTTCTCACAGCAGAAGCAATAGCTTCAGAACTATTCTTCGTCGTCGTAGTGGTAGAAAAATCCCGAGTTGTGGGCGCAGGTGCAATTCGTTTGTGAACATTTCGGATATGATGGGCTGATATCCTCATCCATGGTTTAGCTGCCGCTCCTGTAGCCAATTGCCTCCGAACAGTAGCAGAGCAATGCCCGCAAAGCCTTGAAGCCGCTCTCCGTAGAGTTGGCTCCATCTTAAAGCAGAAATAAGTAATTTCCGGGCGACAAACAATTGTCCTGGCCTCTTCGAAAGACGTGATGTTGCTGAAGTGGGATACATCAAATGGAAGGAGCTCGGACCACAATCGATCTACAACGCAAAATAATTCCTCCGACGCGTTCTAAACTTTTGACATCAAAGCTTGCACGAGTTTCAAAGCTCCAACCACCAGCTTCAACGCGGCATTATCTGACCTACACAAGCCCCTGAAGCCGCGCAGGCTCATCTGCGCCTAGCCGCAAACATGGCGACCACGTCGAACATGTTCCTGTACTCGCTGACGGTCCAGCCACCGACCAACGTCGTCCAAGCGGTGCTCGGCCAGTTCGCAGGAACCAGGGAGCAACTCATCATCACTGGCGCGGGTTCGCAGCTATCGCTGCTGCGACCTGACCCATCTCAGGGAAAGGTAATCACACTACTCTCCCATGACGTTTTTGGAATCATTCGTTCCATCGCCGCTTTCCGGCTAGCTGGTAGCAATAAGGGTAAGTCGTCCCCCCAAACTTCCTCTCTTAGGAGAATCACTTAGTGATATTCGAAAGCGATGCCATAGACGCGTCGAAAACAGCGCCATCAAGAGCTCGGTATCATAACAGTTTAAACTCGAGGCTAACAAACACTCTATAGACTACCTGATTCTTGCTACCGATTCTGGTAGAATAACAATCATTGAGTATCTCCCAGCTCAGAACCGCTTCCAGCGATTGCACCTCGAAACCTTTGGCAAGTCGGGAGTGCGGAGAGTCATTCCTGGCGAATATCTTGCATGCGATCCTAAGGGAAGAGCATGCCTGATTGCATCAACCGAGAAGAACAAACTTGTCTATGTTCTCAACCGGAATTCGCAAGCCGAGCTTACGATCTCTTCGCCTCTTGAGGCCCACAAGCCTGGTGTCCTGGTTATCTCAATGGTCGCGCTCGATGTCGGCTACTCAAATCCTGTGTTCGCTGCTCTCGAGATCGACTACTCTGAAGTAGATCAAGACTCAACGGGCCAAGCAATGGAAGAACTAGACACTCAGCTGGTGTACTATGAGCTCGACTTGGGACTCAACCATGTCGTTCGTAAGTGGTCGGACCCTGTCGACCCCACAGCCTCTCTTCTCTTCCAGGTCCCCGGCGGAAATGATGGGCCTAGCGGTGTGCTAGTGTGCGGTGAAGAGAACATCACCTATCGACATTCAAACCAGGAGACGTTTCGTGTTGCGATCCCTCGTCGACGAGGCGCAACAGAGGATCCCAACCGCAAACGCACTGTCGTATCCGGTATCATGCATAAACTGAAAGGCAGTGCTGGTGCATTCTTCTTCTTATTGCAGACAGAAGATGGCGATCTCTTCAAGCTCTCAATCGACATGGTCGAGGATGACGATGGTAACCCTACAGGAGAAGTCAAAAGACTTAAGATTAAGTATTTCGACACCGTCCCGGTCGCATCCAGTCTTTGCATCCTGAAGAGTGGTTTCCTTTACATTGCCAGCCAGTTTGGTAACTACTCGTTCTACCAGTTTGAAAAGCTTGGTGACGATGACGATGAACTGGAGTTCTACAGTGATGATTTCCCTGCAGATCCCAAGGCTTCATACGAACCCGTCTACTTCCACCCTCGGCCGACAGAAAACTTAGCACTGGTTGAGAGTATGCCTGCCATGAACCCTCTTCTGGACTGCAAAGTCGCCAATCTGACTGGGGAAGATGCGCCTCAGATTTATACAGTTTGTGGTAATGGAGCGCGGAGTAGCTTCAGGATGCTCAAGCATGGCTTAGAAGTCAACGAAATCGTCGCTTCAGAACTGCCCGGAATTCCATCCGCAGTATGGACGCTCAAGTTAAATCGTTCAGAGCAATACGATGCCTACATTGTGCTATCTTTCACAAACGGCACCCTTGTTCTCAGTATTGGGGAAACAGTCGAGGAAGTTAGCGACTCTGGCTTCCTTACAAGCGTTCCCACATTAGCAGCCCAACTCCTCGGTGATGATGGTCTGATTCAAGTACATCCCAAGGGCATCCGACATATTCGCAATGGTCATGTGAATGAATGGGCAGCACCGCAACATCGGTCCATTGTGGCTGCTACCGCCAATGCCCACCAAGTTGCCGTCGCTCTCAGCTCTGGTGAGATCGTTTACTTCGAGATGGACGCCGATGGCTCGCTGGCCGAGTATGACGAGAAGAAAGAGATGTTCGGCACTGTCACCTGTCTAAGCTTGGGCGACGTACCTGAGGGACGACTGAGGAGCTCATTCTTGGCCGTTGGTTGTGATGACTGCACTGTTCGTGTTCTCAGCCTAGATCCTGAGTCGACTTTGGAAAACAAGTCGGTGCAAGCACTGACTGCAGCTCCAACATCTCTGGCAATTATTGCTATGGAAGACTCCTCTTCGGGCGGTTCTACGCTCTATCTTCATATCGGTCTACACTCCGGCGTCTACCTTAGGACAGTGCTTGATGAGGTCACCGGCGAACTGACGGATACACGTCAAAAGTTCCTCGGACCGAAGGAAGTCAGACTGTTCCAGGTCACTGTCCAGGGCAAGACTTGCGTGCTTGCTTTGAGCTCTAGACCATGGCTCGGCTACGCGGACCCCATTACCAAAGGTTTTGTTGTGACGCCCCTCAACTATGTTGACCTCGAATGGGGGTGGAATTTCAGTAGCGAGCAGTGCGAGGAAGGCATTGTTGGTATCCAAGCCCAGTCACTACGGTATGTCTTTTTCTTCTTTTCTGTTCTGATTTTCCTTAAGTTGCATATGATGAGAAAACGGATTCCTATGCTATGAGCAATGAGGCCTTATTACGCATTTTTTTCCAATTGTTCCTACTGAAGCAACACTATTTCTATGATACTCTTCTGGCGTCAATTGTCGAGACAAAAGCTAACGCTCTCAGAATCTTTAACATTGACCGTCTCGGCGAGACGCTGATTCAAAAATCAATCCCCCTGACTTATACCCCGAAGAAGCTCGTCAAGCATCCTGATCAGCCTCTCTTCTATACTATAGAGGCAGATAACAATACTCTTCCACCTGAACTCAGAGCACAGCTCTTAGCAGATCCTGGGGCTGTGAACGGCGATTCCAAAGTGCTCCCTCCCGAAGACTTTGGTTACCCTAAGGGTACTCGTCGATGGGCGTCCTGCATTAACGTGATTGATCCTCTATCCGAAGAAGGACAAGTTTTACAGACAGTTGATCTGGAAAATAACGAAGCAGCTGTCAGTGCGGCTATTGTATCCTTTGCCAGCCAGGACAATGAGAACTTTCTAGTCATTGGCACTGGAAAAGACATGGTGGTTAATCCTCGAAGCTACTCTGAAGGATATCTTCACATCTACCGGTTTCAAGAAGGTGGTCGAGAGCTGGAGTTTATCCACAAGACAAAGATTGAAGAACCACCTCTAGCCCTCTTGCCCTTCCAAGGCAGAGTGGCAGTTGCTGTTGGTACACAATTGCGTATATACGACCTCGGCATGAGACAGATGCTGCGCAAAGCACAGGCTGAAGTGACAGCCCAGCAAATTGTATCTTTGAACACCCAGGGTAGTCGAATTGTGGTAGGTGATGTGCAACAAGGAGTCACCTACGTTGTATACAAGCCCGCAACAAACAAGCTTATCCCTTTTGTCGACGACACAATCGCAAGATGGACCACATGCACTGCAATGGTGGATTATGAATCGGTGGCTGGTGGTGACAAGTTTGGAAACATGTTCATCGTCCGCTGCCCTGAAAAGGCTAGCGAAGAAGCTGACGAGGAACAATCCGGTTTGCATCTTATCAATGCACGAGATTATCTCCACGGTACGCCTCACAGATTGAGCCTTATGTGCCATTTCTATACGCAGGACATACCGACAAGCATCACCAAGACGAGTCTTGTGGTAGGTGGACAAGACGTGTTGCTGTGGAGCGGCATCATGGGCACTATTGGAGTTTTTATCCCATTCGTCAGCCGTGAAGATGCGGATTTCTTCCAGAACCTTGAACAACATCTTAGGACTGAGGATCCTCCACTCGCCGGACGAGATCATCTCATGTATCGCGGTTATTATGCTCCTGTCAAGGGAGTTATTGACGGCGATTTATGCGAGAGGTATAATCTGCTCCCTAACGATAAGAAGCAGATGATTGCAGGCGAGTTGGACCGATCGGTCCGAGAAATTGAGAGAAAGATTTCTGTAAGCTGTCTCTTGATCTACAGTATCGGCACAATTACTAACTGGACGATAGGATATCCGTACACGATCTGCGTTCTAATGAAGGAAAATGTGGTATCTCACATATCGAAAGCTATTGTACAAAACTTTATATGTTTAGGGACAAGCGGCGTTAACGTACAGGGTCAAAAGTCCCTGGCTTGGAAGAAGATAACCAGCGAACTGAAGTGTGTGTTGAAGGCCCGCAAGACGGTATGAAGCATAAATCTAATATCCAATTCAAAGCTCGGTCAAAGTCCCCTCCAGAAGGGGCCGCGATTTTTGTATCTGTCGGCCTTTTTTCCTTTGTCCGGAACTGAATGTTCCTGCTCCCACTTCTCGTCATCTAGATATGCAATGACGGCGTTCTCAAGATCATAACCAGACTGTTCCAAGTACAGAACGGCAATATCATAGTCGGAGACTTTGCAGGAAGTCATAAAACGACGAATTTTCCCCTTTCTCAGCTCTTCCTCTTCACCTTCGATAGGCCGTGGTGAGAGGCTGACGCCGCCCTTGTAATACTCGCCAGGGATCAGGACTGTTCGTCTTCCAAGAAGAAGGTGGTCACTCGTGATGTTGTTGCTTCGTCGCAGCACAAAGGTGGGCACGCCGTACCGAAGGGACAAGGAGGCGACGCTGTCATGTCGATGGTCGAGAAAGTGCAGAATATCCGGGGCATCTTCCTTTGAAGCGTCTTGTTCCAAAGCTGCCTTTTCATCCTCGACATCCGGCACGGTCTGTGAATATGGTGGCGGCGCACCCGCGAGATGGGTATTGGTCGAACTAGACGAGGGCAAGCATGTATAAGCTGGTGGCTCTTTCAACCCTTGTGGCAGAGCAGAGGGTTCTGCCGAGACTTGGCAATATGGACAATAATGCGCAAACCGCTCGTTTTTCTATCACAAGACTATCAGCTTAAACAATATCATACAGACGGCGAGAAGATGGATGTCGAACATGGATGCATTTGCCACAAATAACTCGGTCACAGCAACCGACACGGCGATCTTCTGGGAGAGATGGTTTTTCTTTGGCGTAGGCGGGCGTTGAAGAGAGAATAGTTGCGCAAGTAGAGCAAGATTCCATGATTCCGAGAGATTGGTTTGAATATTGGAGAGTAAAGTGCTATGTAGTGTCGAGAAACTTGGACGTCGGCAAATATTGAAAGCCTCAAGGTTACGTGCCTACTACAAGTATACTCAAGAGCCCGACTGAAAGATAGTGGTTGTCCAATCACGTCATGATCGAAATGTTAGTGGCGTTGGGTGAGAGGACGCCACTGAGATGGATGTAACACGAAGACGCATACCCCTAGGGAGCTGACAATTCATGTATCATGACTAAGATTACAGGGAGAAGGCTAAAGAAATAAAATACTATCTAAATAATTTATTGAGCATTCTATTCTATTTTCGTATTTTCGCTTCTTCTCTTTTTCTTCTACTTCTTCCTCTCTTTTTTTATGATTGAATTTATCCAAGAGTTATTGCTATCAATGTTGTCAATAAGCAAAGTCTGTCGCTGTCTCGGGAGCGCAACGGCCAACCTTTAACTTTCAATTTTCAACCTTTTCAGCCAAATCCATACCGCTCTCTCCCCCTTCAACGTCGCGCAACAGCCGGCCGAATCCAACTGTACCACATTATCAAACGCAGCCCCGAGACGAAAGTGACGAGACACCCATCATGAGCAAGCCAGGCTTGGCTTTTGGCCTCAACGCCGCCAAAAAACCAGGCGCGTCGAAACCCGCACCGCCAAAGCGAAAGCCCATGTTTGGCGACGACGATGACTCGGACAACGACGGCGCAAATGGAGAGGGTAAAGCAGAGGAGATTGGCGAACTTGACGACTTTAGCAGCGTACCAAAGTCAAAATCAACTATTTCGATTCCATCCAAGTCTAAGAATGGCCCGCCAGCTCGTCCTCAAAAACCCAAGTCCAGGGGCCAGCCAAACATGATGTTCGGTGACCTCTCCGGCTCGCTGACCTCCCGCCAAAATGCCGAGGCTGCCGCCGAAGTCGATGCCAGTATCTACGAATACGATTCCGTCTACGATTCACTCAAACCCCAGAAACAGGTCACCAAAGAAGATCAAGAAAAGCGGCCCAAATACATGAAAAGCATTCTGCAAGCGGCTGACGTACGGAAGCGCGATGCGCTCATTGCGGAGGAGAAGAAGATTGCTCGTGAGCGAGAGGCCGAGGGCGAAGAGTATGCCGATAAGGAAAAGTTTGTCACGGAAGCCTACCGGAAACAACAAGAGGAAAACAAGAGGTTGGAAGAAGAAGAGAGGAGAAGGGAAGAAGAAGAAGCAAAAAAGAACAAGACTGGTGGCATGTCTGCCTTTTACAGAAAACTGCTGGATAAGGATGAGCAGAGGCATTCGGATGCCATCAAGGCAGCTGAAGAGAAGGCTAAACACGGCGCACCTGAGGATGAACAGAAGACTGGTGAGGCCGGGGAAGAGAAGGAAAAGTCAGATGCCGATATCGCTAAAGAGCTCAACGAAAAAGGCGCCGCAGTCGCTATCAACGAAGACGGCCAAATTGTCGATAAGCGTCAACTTCTCAAGGGCGGTTTAAACGTAGGCGCAAAGAAGCAGGGATCAGTCCAACGTGAATCCGAGCGACAAGCCAAGCAGCCCCGGAAAGAACCCATTGGCCAGCAATTCGGCAGAAGACAGGCTCAGCGGGAACGACAGTCACGCATGCTCGAGGAGCAGTTGGAGCAGTCGATGAAGCGGTCAAGAGATGAGGAGGCTGCGCAACGTGAAGAGGTTGAGCGCACGGCCAAGAGTCGCAAAACAGAGGGCGAGATCTCAAGCGCCAAGGAGCGATACCTGGCGCGAAAGCGGGCGGCCGAGGAAGAGAAGAAGAAGGCTGCTGGAGGAGCTTAGATACCCAAATTCAGGAAGGAAAGAAGAGTTTTGTGTAAAATGGTATGGACTCATGATACATTATCCCCGCCATGTTGCTCTCCAGCTCGTCTATTCCCGGTTCTATCCATTTCTCGTATATTTACCTCCCAGACGTTATCCCTCCCATAGACATAGTGTCACAGTATAATACAATTCTGCGCTTCTGAAAGTGTCACAAGTTGTGGGTTTTGTTTGCAATTAATCGTAGGTCTTCTTAGTGACCAGACTCCTGCCTTAGCCGGGCAATGTAGGCCGAGTTGACCATATTCCAGGCGGCCATGTACTTCTCCATACAGCTGGTCATGCAGGTCGTCTCGCCGCTCGAAAGGGAGGTGCCGGGCTTGGGAACGCACTTTTCGAAGCAGTTTTCCTGGAGTTTCTATTCAGAGGCCATACATGTCAGTATTGTGTTGTTCTGGGAGCCATTGCGACAAGGAAGTACCTCAATCAGAGTCCTGGCGTTGGCGAGGTTGGCCTCCTGCTGGACCTGCTTAATGACAGCGGCCTTGACTTGTGTGGAATCCATTGTTGCGGTATTAAAGAGTCGTGGCGTTGTCGCTTCTGATTGTCCTTAGAATGAAAGCTTGCACGCCTGTCGCAGAAAGATAGGTCGTCCTGGAAAAATCAAAGGTCCGGTTAGATGACTCAGCGACTCTGCTCAATTAAAGCTCCAAAGTCAAGACTAGGTAAGTACCTACAGTAACTTTTAAAATCCATGATGCTTGACTACCTAGGTATTAACGTTGCTTATTACAGCTGCTGTGGTTTAGCCAGCACTCTCCTGGTGTATATTGACCAGGCCTCTTGCTGTACCACGTCGAGTTTGTCGAGACACATCATCCGCATAGTATACTATTAATGTCGGTATATTGGTCCCTACCACTACCAAGTTTGTATCCATCCAATGATGTGACAATTACCTATGTATAATTGGAAATGACTCGTCATAGATTCTTGTATCATAAGCTCAGTTACGAAAGTAATCTAAGCTATATCAGAAAATAAACTTACTTTCTTGTATCATGTTCCTATTGTTACCACATTCTCAGAT
This sequence comes from Fusarium sp. NRRL 66182, assembly GCA_013266265.1. NCBI lineage: Eukaryota > Fungi > Ascomycota > Sordariomycetes > Hypocreales > Nectriaceae > Fusarium > Fusarium sp. NRRL 66182. The sequence goes on along the minus strand of JABFAK010000090.1, from coordinate 129,594 downwards.
TTGACTCTATTATATTCTATTCAACTTTGTCACAATGGTTCTAAGCACAATGAATGCTTTGGTGGTGGAGGTACCTGAGAATAGCTCCAATGCTGAGTTGGTGAAGAAGGAAATCTCCCCGCCGATGCTGGAGCCGCATGAAGTACTGGTCAAGGTCGCGTCGGTAGCACAGAATCCAACTGACGGTATGATATTTGGGGATATTTCCAATGATTCTAGCATTGACTATTCTGCAGTAAAGGCTTTTGATGGTAACTTTTACGGAAATGGTGCTGTGCTTGGCTGTGACTTTGCAGGTACAGTTGAGCGGGTTGGTAAAGACGCATCAAGAGTTGCCGAAGGCGACACGATCGCTGGTCTTGTTTGGGGTGGTAAATTAACTAACACATCGATAAACTTGGCCATGGCTAACAGGAGATAATTAGGCGAAATCAAGGGCCTAGGAGCGTTCAGCGAATATACAAAGGCGCATGAAAATATCTGCTTCAAGGTTCCCAAGAATATCTCACTGCAGGAGGCTGCCACTATTCCATTGGCATCTTTGACTGCTTGGATTGCCCTATTCTCGCCGCAGTGTCTGAATATTGACCGAACCAACTCGAAAGAGTCTATTCTGATCTGGGGTGGAAGCTGTGAGTATAAGCCACTGCTGCGACATTCCAAGCCAACGGACTGACAAAGAGAAGCGAGCGTTGGCCAGTACGCCATTCAGATCGCAGCACTTTATGGCTTCGAGGTCGTCACAATTTGCAGCCCTCGCAATTTCCATCTTGTCAAAGCCCTGGGAGCGACCCATGCCTTCGACTATAACGACCTCGACGTGGTGAGATCAATCAAGAGCGCAACACCTGAATTGCGATATGTGTTCGACACCATTGGCGATAAGAAGTCTTCTGTCCTTGCTTCTCAGGCGATCCATGAGGATAGCGGTACCCTCTGCACGGTCAGACCAGACAAGAGGTTCACCGAGAACGTGACAAGGCAGACCAAGGTCACACCCGTACTTGTCTGGACAATTTTCAACCGAGTTATCAAGTACAATACAGTTCAAGTGGAAGTAAGTGGTTTCGGCTGGTGTTAACGACCATACATAGAGGTACTGACACAATAACAGCCCAGGAGAGAAGATTACAAGTTGGGCGTTGAATTCATCGACAAGATCTCTGGTTGGATTGAGGAAGGTAGAATTAAGCCCAACAAGCCCAAGGTCCTCCCTGGTGGATTAGACGCTGTGAAGGATGGGTTCCAGGAGCATCGCGATGGCAAGATTTCGGGTTGCAAGCTTGTATATGAGCTGGGCAATACAGATCCCGCGGTATAAATCTGTCCCACACCAGCACATAGACAATTTATATTTGTGTAAGAAAAAAATGAGCTTTTGAGACTTGTATAACGCTTACAATATAGAGTGACATGTGGCGGGTAATTGTGGCTTTATTAAAAGCTCCCCTCAAGGGTGAAGTGATAGGGCCTTGTGCAGGACAAAAAACTACATATTCTTTCCGTCTACCCCTAGGTCTTTACAAGGGTCTCCCATCCAGAGCGGGAAAGTACATAAGGTCAGGTACCTACTGTGGGGAGCACTCACCTAAAATCGGTTTGGCCAGAGGAAGAGGACACTTGTGCTAGCTCCTACTCCTGCTTCTGCTCCGATTAACATCCCCCCCCTACCTTTACCCACAACGTCACGGCGACTTTATTAACAACGACCACTTGGTCAATTTCTTCCTCCACCAAACTTTGCGAACCTACAATCACGCTCAAGAGTGGCGCGTGCCTATATCGAGTCAGCTTGAAATTGGCCCCTTTCAAGAGCAGGGACCTAGACAACACAAAGATATAGCTTCATCATGCGGCTGCCCTCACTATCGGTGGCGCTTCTCGGTGCGCTCGCATGGACTGCCAGCGCTGCGGATGCTGATGACGATAACGTCAGGAGTATTTCGGTACGCCTTCTCCTCCTATAGTAGCTAATGGAAATCTTCTTTGCTGACTTTCGTAACATTCTAGCTCAGGACACATTCCTTGAATCAGGTTAGTTGCGGCGCACATGCACACGAGCATTGTAGATCGACAGCTTGACTAACTCTGTCCTCAAACAGCCCTATCTCGACTCTGACATGCAAAGCCGCTGGTACGACTTTGGCGGAGATACCATTGTTCGAACCGACTCGTACGCATCCTCGATCCACTGATAACGACGACACTTGAAACATGGGTTGACTTGTTTTAGGTACATCCGACTTACCTCGGATCGCCCATCGCAATCTGGATGGATGTACTCACGGGTACCTCTTACCGCGACGAACTGGCAGGTCGAGGTCGAATTCAAGATTTCGGGCAAGAATCAACTCTATGGCGACGGTTTTGCTATGTGGATTACCCGCCAGCGTGCGCAGATGGGAACCGTTTTTGGCGGACCTGACAACTTTGAAGGTCTTGGAATCTTTGTCGACACATACAAGAACAACCGTCCCGGCGTCGTTTTCCCATATGTTATGGCTATGCACGGCGACGGCAAAACCTCGTACGACAAGTCCAACGATGGAAAGCACACCGAGCTCGCTGGCTGCTCGGCGCGCGGTATCCGACATGCGAGCATCCCCACCAAGATGCGCCTCACCTACTTCCAGGACAAGCAGCTTAAGCTGGAGCTCCAGTACAAGGTCGAGGATGAGTGGCAGACCTGCTTTGACCTGGAGGATCCCCCGGCTGTTCCCAACATTGCCTACGTCGGCTTCACTGCCGAGACTGGTGAGCTCAGCGACAACCACGACATCATCTCCATCACGGCCAAGAACTTGTACACTCAACCTGGCAGCACTGGCCCCGGCAACAGGTCGCCCGGCGGTAAGAACAAGAACCGCAAGAGCAGCAGCAAGAGCAGCAGCAGCAACCAGCAGGGCGGCAGCTGGACATGGTTCTTCACCAAGATCATCCTTTTCATTATCGTCGCCGGTGGCGCATATGTGGGCTTCACGGCCTACCGGTCCAAGGCCAAGTCGCACAGGTTCTAAACTAGTGATGAACTGTATACGAACGGGGCTGATGCCGCGGATGAACGGACGGGAACGAGTTGATGGGACAAAAGTCTCTGCTTAGACAGCATCATCTAGCTTTCCTTGATTCTTTTATATCTATGTTTTGAGTACTAAAGGGAGAAGCTGGTAGGAAGGGTACAAGCCGGTGGAGCATTGCGACATACCTCTGATACGAAAATCAATCTATTCCTTTGTTGTATTATGAATGTTGTGGATTCGATAAGAGTGAGTTCTTGCTGTTTGACAACCAACGTATATGGGGAGAGCACACATGGTAAGTACTGGGAGTTTCAGTTAGAATTCGGGTCAGAAAAACGCGTTACTCTAGAACAAGACTGTATAGCACGTTTAGTTGAATAACAATTAAGCGTGGTACTTTAGGTACCACTTACGTGAACCATATATCCTGCGTAGAAATGCCTATTAGTAAGTGATCGACTGACTATATCGCCTACCCTGGATGATAAACGAGACAATGTGTGGACAGACATGGTGAAGGTGGCTATTGTGTTGCTGTTTTGAATAGGTACATGGGTAGGTAGCCGTCACCGAATTGTTGACGGAAGAGAGCAGTTAGACCTAGGTATTTATTTAACAAAGACAATATATCTTTATAACAAAGATAGACGAATGTTACAAATCTTTTAGATAGGGATAAACATCATGATATCCAGACTGTATCGATAAACATGTTTGCTCACAAGACCCTTCTATTCATGCAAGGCACGGTGTAGTACTCGAAACGACATCTTCAGTCGTCTTTGCCCAAACACAGCAGCACCTTTGCATTCCACTGCATTCAGGCACACGAAACATATCATGACTACGTTCCAGCGGCCGCACTAGCCCTGAGCCGGGGCTCGATTACGTTGCAGTAAGTAATAAGAGTTGCAGAGTCCGATCGGAAGCTTTGAGTCCGTGTCAGTCTAGTCAAATCTCGTATATCGATAGTAGAAGCTCCCGTCATCTCCCATGATTCACCCCGCCTCTGGCCATGTCTTGCCTGGCTAGTTGCATAGCTACGTAGCTGGAGGTGGGCATCCAATGTCGAGATGCATTGCTATGGTGCTGTAGCGTAATAAGGTAGCTCCGTCAGCTCCCAACGTCAGCCTTTGGCACGCCCCAATAAGTCAATAACCAAGCCCTGCTTGTTCTGCTGTAGCAAATCTCCCATCCATTCCAATCCATTGTGGCCTCTGTACAGGCAGGGCGCCAACCCTCAGCTGCCTTGGATTTCACCTACCTACTTAGCTCGTTTCGCCTCGGTCAAATTCATTGTCAACTTTGTCTTTACTCATCTCTGAGATCTCTCAACTTTGCGACCGTCACCTTTTTATTGCGACCTGACGCGACCGTCGTTACTCTAACGACATCATCACTTCGCCCTTTGTTCCCCCCAGCCGACCCGTCCTATCCTCCCTCTACTGTACCTAATGCTAGACCTGCAGCGTACATTGACCAATTGCCGCTAAACGGACCTTCTCTCAACCCTCAACACCTCGATCTCCTGTTGTAATCCGAGCGGAAGCAAAACACCGCAAGCGAGGGCGAGCGAGGACATCATCTTCTCCCAGTGCGCAATCGCTGATCCGATCTCAAAAGAGGGGCAGCTTCTTTTTTGGCCGAAGCTCCAGCTGCAACTACATCATCGCCATAGCGTCAAGTGGTAAACCTTGTACCTAGTCCATGGTAACATTACCTTGCAACCATCCATCCATTCATCGCTTCAACTCTATTCGCCTATTGCGAGACGCTTCAATTCTGAACGCTAGATAATACCTTTTTTTGGTCTTATTGTTGAAACGCAGACACGACGAAACCGTCTTCCTACGTACCTCGGTGCGGTATCATTGACTCTCCTCCACCTTTCCCAGGCCCCCAGCCACCACTGCCAACCAATTCCTCACCAAGGCATATAGCACCAACCGATCCAATTGCTGGCCGTAGTGGAATGCGCCAAGTTTCTGAAGTTTGTTCACATCAACAATACCTCGAGAAGAATCAAGCCCTATCTCTCACTGTCAAAGTCAACGCCAACCATTGTTCTTCCAGTCTGTTGCTGCTGCTGTTGGTCTTAGCAGCTAAGTGAGCTGGAGCTGAGAGCTTCCCCACAGCACGTCAGATTGCATCCTCTCCCCACTATTACGTTGCCGTGCCTGACTTGAACTTGAACTTCAGAGTGCTCCAATTGCAAGGGCAAGGTTGGCTAAGGTTTAAGCTGCTGTGTTGCACCAGTCGAGCTCGCTGACCTCTTACTGGGCACTGGAGTTACGAAACAAACCGCTCGGATCCTTCCAACCTCTTGTCATCTTTGTGCTCTCCGTCTCTGTCTCTGGTTCTGTCTCGCTCTTAATCTCAATCTTAATTTAAGAGAACTAAGAACAAGAACACACACACACAATTAACCCGGCATCCACATCCTCGCCCACCAGCGAGCGACCAAATCGGCAAACGGTGCGATCGATCTGCAAAGACTCTTCTCTTGTACCAACCAACCTTACCTAGTTAAACCTCTAACTGCACCTATATTTCATCCCCTCCCCGCTTCTCTAGCAATCTCTCCCCCTTCCTCTTCCCCTTCGTCACACCATTAATTGCCCTATGCCTTCATTGGGGTTTCTCAAGAAAAAGCGGACCAGAGAGGGCAACTCTGACCCTTCGGCCTCAAGTCCAACCAGCCCAGTTACTCCCACTACGTCCAGATCCAAGTCCATCTCAAAAGCTTTTCACCTTCCGCGAACCAACAGACACTCAACCTCGGCTCCGACTGCGCAATCGAACAACACCCAGCATCAGACTCAGCAGCAACCCCAGCAACAGCAGCCGCAACAGGTCGATCACCATCATCATCATCATCAGGAAGGCCCCGCGCCTCAGCCCAATCCGCCTTCTGCGCAGGCTCAGCAGACAGGAGGAGCTACCGACAACACCCAGCCACAAGACGAAATGGATACAATCCACCTCCATCAGCCCGGGTTCGGGGCGGGAAACTCGATGAATCACGACCACCAGAACCTTCCCAGCATCAACAACCTCATCAACCCGCCTCAACAACAGTCGCAGCAGAATGGTCAGGGCAATTCCTACAACAACGCCCAGACCAACCCGCAATTCCTAGCCGCCACGATAGATAGCCATCGACCCCAAACCGTCAGCCCGGGAACTGATCCCGCAACCCTTCAGCAGCAACAGCAGCAGGCTATGCCGCAGCCGAGTGCTCCCTCACAGCCGCAGCCTGAATACCAGCAGCAGCAGCAGCAGCAACAACAACAACCGCAGGCGCAGGCCCAACAGCAACAGCCCACTCAACAGTTCCAGCAGCAACAACACCAGGCGCAACAACAACAATCACAACAGCATCAGCCTCACCACCAGCAGCAGGCTAGTAACGGCTCAGTGATGCGCGTCACAAAGGGCAAGTATTCGCTCGGTGACTTCGATATCTTGAGGACGCTTGGAACTGGTAGCTTCGGCCGAGTCCATCTAGTCCAATCGAAGCACAACCAGCGTTTCTATGCGGTCAAGGTGCTCAAAAAGGCCCAGGTGGTCAAGATGAAGCAGGTTGAGCATACCAACGATGAGCGACGCATGCTAGCTGATGTCAAGCATCCTTTCCTCATTACTCTGTGGGGCACATTCCAGGACATAAAGAACCTATACATGGTCATGGACTTTGTTGAGGGTGGAGAGCTCTTTTCGCTTCTCAGGAAGTCGGGTGTAAGTTTCCAATGCGCCGTTCTAGTGACCAACATACTGATACGTTCTAGCGATTTCCAAATCCCGTAGCCAAGTTTTACGCCGCAGAGGTCACGCTAGCGTTGGAATATCTCCATTCCAAGAACATCATCTACCGCGATCTGAAACCGGAGAATCTGCTACTCGATCGACACGGCCACCTCAAGATTACAGATTTCGGCTTTGCGAAGCGAGTGCCCGACAAGACATGGACCCTGTGTGGTACACCCGATTACCTGGCCCCTGAAGTAGTCTCTAACAAGGGCTACAACAAGTCGGTGGATTGGTGAGTGGCTGAAACAACGATCTGAAGGAGGAAATTGCTGACATGTTGGGGTTTGCTAGGTGGTCGTTGGGTATACTGATATACGAAATGCTCTGCGGTTATACGCCTTTCTGGGATAGTGGATCTCCAATGAAGATTTACGAAAACATTCTCAAGGGCAAGGTCAAGTACCCGGCCTACGTTAACGCCGACGCCCAGAACCTTCTCGAGCGTCTGATTACGGCCGACCTGACGAAGCGACTGGGTAACCTGTATGGGGGCCCAGGAGATGTGAAGAATCATCCCTGGTTTGCTGAAGTAACCTGGGACCGATTAGCCAGAAAGGACATTGATGCTCCTTATACACCACCAGTCAAGGCAGGTGCTGGAGATGCCAGCCAGTTTGATCGCTACCCCGAGGACCCTGAGAAGTATGGACAAATTGGAGGACAGGACGAGTAAGTGATGATAGCTGATGGTCGATGAAACCAGTTAACAGTTGCCACAGATATGGACACATGTTTACGGAGTTTTAAGCAAGTTCTTGGTTGAGTATATGACGGGTGGAGGTTTTTGTATGACTAGGTTGGAGACAGACCTCGCTTGACGCGTTCGACGATGACTATGGGATTGGTGTCAATGATGGTGACATGCTGGTACGCTTGCTATTGCTCTTGAGACCAATATTTCTGGTGCCATGTTATTGCCAATGGTTCATGTTTGCGCGCAATTGCGAACTGGGATGATGGAAAAGGGAAGGTTTTTGAGGAATGGCTTGATTGAGCTGGCAAAGGCTGACGATGAGCACGCGACAGGAGGCGAACATGTTGTCCTATACAAGTAGGTTTACAGAAGCAGCCTTATTGAGTACGGAATGCATCCTTAGCTGGTACCTACAATATGGTTAACTTCTCGGTTTGATGGGGCATGATTTGATTTTTTGAAGGTCTATAAATAGGTAAGCTTTCTTTTGTTCTACGACCTGGACTTTATATGAGGATTATGAAATAAATTGGGATACTCTATCTGTATCTGTAGTTCTGTACACAGCTAGAGCTGTGCAATTGGTGAAGAATCTCTTCGACTATGATTGGGCGGCCTCGACGAGCTCTTTTTTTTTTGTTAGCAGCGCGGGGGAGGGAAGCTAAAGAAGACCGGGGTCGGAGGTCGGCCGCTCCATTTTGAGGGACGGACCGCAGAAGGAAGGAAGGAGGCTTAGAGAGCTGTTGCCCGTTTTCACCTCCAGCTTTTGCGAAAGTCACGGGGTTGGGTGTTGTTGGTAAAGGAGATCTTATGCCAGCTTCTTCCAGTTGAGCGCTACTGAACACTTTCTTATCCATCATCAATGACAACAGACAGACAGAAAGAAGAGCCTTTACTTTCGTGGGAATTGTCAAATTTGGGTCTAAAAATTGTCCAATGTCACTCTGGCATCCAACCTCTTTTCACTATACATAATCCTTGTTGCTCTGTTACTACTCTATATTCACCTCACCGATTCTTACTTGCCCTTTTCACTACTTCTTCTCGTCACATTGGACGTTAATTTCTCGACTTAGTCCACGAAAAGTCCATCGCCAAGCTTTGACTACGGTATACCTACAGCAGTGACCTGCAAGACCTGGCACGAGGATCGAAACCACTGGAGGTGGCTTTTTTTTTTAGGACGCGTCTGAGATTATCTCAATTAGCTACTTCGCAACTGCCTACGCCAACTCGACCTCCTAATGGACGACTTTTTGTTTCGACACTACGTTGACCAATGTCGCGTTGTAAAGGAGGAGACTAGCTATGTCGAGATTTTCAACTACTCGGTATGTTACCTTTCCTATACCTTAGGGGACATGGAAACATTCTTGTAGGACAATTGCTAACACGCTCATCAGGATCCCTTTTATAATGTTTGTGAGGAGCATCCCTTGACAGATGATGAATTTGATAATTTTATACGTCGGAGGGTAAGTGCTAGAACAAGACCATCTAAAACATCTCATGGGCTCTCAATTGACAATGACAGGGCGCCTTTGAACCACAAGACCATCTGCAGCATGGCACCAAGCTGCTCAGTGGTGTTCGACTAATGTGAGTTTTCATAAGTACTATATAACAAGACAAGACACGACAAGACACGACTAACACTGTTGCTAAGAGTCCAGAAGAATGCCAAGCACCCCGATACATTTGCTACAAAGGTCATCTCACTACCAGCAGATCGGTATGGGGCCATGGTTCACGAGATGAGCTTACCATATCGAGGAATTGAAACCACTTCTGTAGTTGGTCCCTTCTTCTGGTGTGCCCATGATCAAGACGACGATGATCCTCATCTACGTAAGTCTCCATGCTGCTAGACACTCAATCAAACCTTCTAGTTATTTACCATCCACAGACATCGTCCACCGCAAATCAGATGTCCTAAAAAAAGGCAGAACCCGCGGCTGGGAGATGCTCCTCTCTCATTCTTTCAAAACTGGCATCACTACTGGCTTCGTCAAAGGTACTCCTAGCTCAGAGATTGAAAAGTCCTTGGCCCATCTGAAAGCCTGCACCGACCAAGTTGGGCACCCGATGCTGCTTCCCATCATCATTCTCTCATACGATCTATCCCCCGAGAATGATGAGAAACAGCGCAAAGCTCGCCACTGGCTTCGTCGCTTGGAGAACGCCGTCAGCCTTCGTAATGAGGTCGAGGAACAGGAGCAGTACTTCCAAGATGGCCTTATTGACGTTGATGGGCTGAATCGTGATCTTGTTGAGTGCCATGGCAACGTCATGTGGAAGCGGCCCCAAGCGTATGAGGCCCTCGTTAGAGAGATGGAGAAGGGCATGGAGAATTTCCGGTACATGTGGATGACCCTGGGCCCTGCGGTCGAGGACCTAAATGAAGCTGAGCGCAAGCACCGCAAGGTTATCGACAAATTGCATCGGAGCATGGTGTCTCGCTTGGACTTTTACAAGGTCAAGCTCAAGGGATTGGAGAATTATATCCACACCACCCTTGAACGGCTAAAGGTTCAGCGCGAAGCGGTAAGTTGCTCCTGCACCCATCTTGACGTGCTACTGACATACGGGGTAGCTTTACAACATCATATCACAGCGTGAGGCGCGACTGAACCTTGAGATTGCAGGAGAACAGAGGCGTATAGCTCACGCCAGCAAGCGTGACAGCACGGCTATGAAGACGCTGTCGCTCATGGGAGCCCTGTTTCTGCCCGGGACGTATCTAGCCTCTGTCTTTAGCATGACTTTCTTTGACTTTGGAAACGGTTCGCTATCATGATCGGTTCAAAATCTTGCTCATTCACTAACATGCTTATGTAGATGCTGATCCGGTCATTTCTGTCGAACTCTGGGTCTACTTTGCCCTCACTATCCCCGTTACAGCTATTATTGTAGGCTGTTGGCTATTTATTGACAGACGTCGCCAGGAGCAGCACAAGAAAGACGACGCTGATCTGGAGAAGAACATTGACAAGATGGAGAAGGAGATCATGTTTGCCCTGAGGAAGCGAACGATGAGCAAGGCTAATACCTGGAACACCGTCAGTCCGCCCCCCAAGCCATAATGGATGGAGCAAGTTGTTGAACGACCTTTTGGATGATTTGAGAAAGTTTTTTTTGGTTACGATATGCGATTGATGATTCATGAGCACGGTTTGACGCCATGTGTTATGATATATATGACTTTGTTTTATAGACAGAACTCAGCTTGAGGAACATGATGAATGAGATATCTATGTATACTTCTTAGCATGATACATTGAAACATAATTATCTTCCCATTACCAGCGTTTGCGATACAAGTAGCAGCCACCACGGGTGCGCATAACAATCCCAGCATCAACACATTAATAAATCCATAATTAGCCCCCCTTGAACTCCGGTTCTTTGTTTAACAACTAGTTCTATGGCATACAAAGCATTCATGCGTAGCCAAAATAGAAGAGCCCCCCTGCTTTTCTGCCGAAACAACCCTTGCGCCAACCGTGCGTAGAAGGAGATATGGCTAGATGCGAATCTGTCCCTCACTTGAACCACCAAACCATCTGCGGAAATCAGGTCCAGAGCTGGAGGATCCGGCGCCTGCATCATCATCATCACCGCCCATCCATTTCGGCTTCTTGATGTCGCTGAACCATTTGGGGGCCTCGATGCCATCCATAGTGTTCTTCATGCGGTGCCCAATAATCTGGAAGAGGTTGTCGTCCTCTGGTTCCTCGTCGTTCCAGTTTGGACCGTAGCGATGTGTTGCTCCGCGACGAGGGTTCGTGCTTGGAGGACGAGCGGGGGATAGAGCAGGTGAGGATGAGGTGCCATGAGTAGAGGGAATAGAAAGGACGGGCGCCGATCTGCCGTCTAATGCTCCTGCTGCGCCTATCCTAGAGAGCGCATCCTCTCGGCGGTGGAAGAGGGTGTTTCCGCCGAGTTCACGAGAGATGAGATCTCGACCCTCACGCCAGGAACCAGTGCCATAGGTGGTGCCATTTTCCTCTTCGTCATCCATCACATCCATGCCAACGAAGATTCGCTTGACTCTGCCGTAGATGCCAAAAAGGGTAGCAAAGACTGGGAATAGGACGACAACAGGGAAGAGGTCATCGAACCAACGACCCAACGGGGTAAAGTCAATCAGCTGGCCGAGGAAATGGTAGAATACCGTCTTTTTGTAAACTTGACTCGAGAGGAAGGTGATGAAATTGTAGGAAATAGGAACAGTGAGTTTGGCAACCTGCATGGAATACCAAAAGGCGGATTCATGGGCTGTATTGCGACGAACAAGCGCCCGGCCGCGCCAGACCTTGACCTCAGTCATTGATATGAGGGCAGCTGCACACATGTAGCAAATCCAGAACGATGAAATGGCTTGGCCAGCGAAGCCGACTTCAGGCTTGTCGCCAACCCAATGATGGACCACAGTAAGTCTGATGACAGACAGCTTGGGGAACGCCACCTTGACGACCTCGGACCAAACAATACAAGCGGATGCTGCCGCTAGAAACATGCCAAGAAGGACTTGGGCATAAGGCAGCACTTGGTAATAGTAGAGATATCGAGTATACGGTGTCAATATGACTGTCTTCTCCCAGAAGCTTGCATGGGGAGATACTTCGCCAAAGTCGAGCTTCTTTGATGCCGCAGAGTCCAGGATCACCTGCGTTTCGGCCGCTTCCTGGACGAGGTCGCTCCAGGCGTTGACATATCGGGATCGAGCATGCCTTGTGCGCACGTATTTTCTCGTAAGATCGGCGAGGTACTTTTCAGTGATGACATGTGGAATGATGGTGTTGTCGGAGCCGAGGCCTAATCGCGAGCCTCGAGGTTGGGATTCAGGAAGATTGGCCATTTCTTGTAGTTCTTCGATCCAGTCGCGGAATGTCGCTGCGCTCCCCGTCTTGCGCCGCCCAAGTTCAGCGACTTGAACTTCGATATCCTCAAGTTTCGTGATCGAATCCTCCATCTCTTCGTAGACCTTGGGCGCCTTGCTCTGGAGTCGTCGTAGTCGTCCGCTTATGCTTGCGCCGCGTATAAGGCGCCGGGGTATTGACACTAAACCATGACCCATGAGATAAATAGCCAGCACCAATCCCCAGCAGTATGCAAGAGCCATGATGGTTGCCTTGATGGCACTTATTTCGAATCTGAAACCGGAGGAGATGAAGAAATAGATAAGACCGACGGATCCGAAACCCAAGACGATGGCGTGGAACTGCGCATTACCGCGAACGGAGTATATGAATTTGTCGTATGGTTCTCGATATCCAGCGTCGGAGTATTCGGCCAGAATTGGAAGTATGAACCTGTATGCATTCGTTAGCATACCACGTAAGACGAACTATCAAGTCACCATACCAAGTCAAGGCAAATGTTAACCAGTATGAAATGCGCCATGAAACCAGAATAACTCGCTCAGGGAGCCATATCCCTCTTGTAGCTTCATCTCCAGTGACTGCGCTGGAGGCAAGATCGATCGGAACAAGGATCATAACTATTGTTGGCAACCAGAGGGCAAAGAAGATGGGGATGAGATAAAAAGCTGGTGTCGTTCGAAGAGGGAGATAGTATCGCAGGATCAGGAGGACAACAAGGGATATGACGACAAGAGCGATACACGAGAACACCGCGGAACCGACCGGCGACGAACTGCTTGTTATGTGTAACATGGTGAAGGGTCGAAGCGCATGGCGCACAAATTACAAATTTCCAAGTGCAAGATTGAAGCGAAGTCTAGGTTTAAGTTTAAGACGGGATGGTTGATTGACATGCGATGAACCAGGGGCACGGGCCGTTTGACCCTTGTGGTACGTACCCAGGCTCTGTTTCAGAAATCTTACGTCATTAGTACCTTGGTACTGGAAAATTGCCCAGGCAGGCAGGCAGGCTTGTAGGCTTCCTTCCTCATTAATTGAATCGCGTAGGTAAGACGCGCGCCACTTTTCATCAGCGCGTTTTGGTGGTGCAACTTTCTGCCGAGCAACCACCACGTTCTACAACGAACGCATCGCAGCTCTGCTCATTTACTTCAAGACGTTCATTACGCCGAGTCGCATTTCTCTTCTGATTAATTATTTGGCACAATTTCAAAATTTTGACATTCTAGAAACACAATGACAAGCCTACCAAACTCTGAGGAGTGTAAGGATAACCCCATCGCTGCTGGATGCGCGAAACATCAATATTAACAATACCAAAGGGCAGGCCAAAGCCAACGAGGCGATTCACATTAGCCTTGTGGCTCCCACAAAGACTGGCTTTCAACATGTTGCGACCTTCAATCCTCGACACACCTACTCGATTTTCGGCGAGGATGAGCAGATCTTTGGTTACAAGGATCTTAAGATCAGCCTGCAGTATCGCGCCAACGACATGCGACCGCACTTGAAGACGTCTTATAGCAAGAAACTCAAGCCAGTGGGAGAAAATGAGCCAGACGATGTGGTGGCTATCCTCCAAGAGGGTAACCACTTACCCAAGAGTATGTGGCATCTCGTTCGTTTCTGCGACACAGATAAATATTGACAACTGCCAGTCGCTTTCGCCAAAGCAAACGATTTCGAAGACAGCTCTAGACAAATGGGTGATAACTGGACACCACCCGGTAAACTTCACACAACCCTTGACAGCCCCGACGGCCAGTACGAGATTTGGCGCGGAAACCTCGCCGATCCAGCTATCAAGCAACTGAATAGCCGCCTGCAAATACTTGTGCCCCTTTTCATCGAAGGTGGTACCTACATTGGTCAAGATCTCGAGTCGGATTCGACCGAGCTTGACCTATCCGATGCCGACCGATGGACGTTCTTCGCCCTCTACGAAAAGCAAAAGTTGACTGGTGATCCAGAGAAGAGCACATACGTGTTTGTAGGATACTCAACCATCTACCGGTTCTACTATTTCCAACCACCTACGCCTCCAGCATCACCACGAGGTGATGAGTGGGAGTTGCCCAAGGGTGACCAGGACCTCGGCGAGCTTCCCTGCAGAACAAGACTGTCGCAATTCATCATCCTACCCCCGTTCCAAGGGAAGGGTAATGGTGCCCGGCTCTACAAGACGATCTTCGAGCACTATCACAAGATTCCTCAGACCCACGAGTTCACTGTGGAGGACCCCAACGAGGCATTTGATGACCTGCGAGATATCTGTGACTTGCAATTCCTTCGCACGATGCCCGATTTCAATAACCTGCGACTGGACACGGAGGTTTCTATCCCCAAGAAGGGTCCACTCCCAAAGTTGATTGTCGGTGGTGACAGCCTCGAGACTATCCGCCTCCGGGCCAAGATTGCTCCTCGTCAATTTGGACGAGTGCTCGAGATGCACCTCATGTCTCAACTGCCGAAATCAGTACAGCCAACCATGGCCGTTGACGAGGAAGTTCCTGCCGAGACAAAGGCCGATAAGCACCAGAAGAAAGTGTGGGATCTGGTTGTCAAGCAACGACTTTACCGACACAATAAGGACTTGCTTTCTCAAGTTGAGCCTCATGAGCGTATCGAGAAGTTAAATGATACTCTGTATGGCGTTGGATTGGAGTATGCGCGTATCCTGGCTGCCCTTTCTCGCTCAGAGAAGTATTCTCAAAGCCAATCGGCGGCCAACGGGAAGCGGAAGCTGGACGAGGAGGTCGCCGAACACTCTAGCAGCAAGAAGGCTCGCGTGGAGGATGCCTAGATGGGTATCTATAGATTAATACGTATGTGGGCTAAACAGGAGACCGGAATCTGGTCAGGCGTTAATTAGGAAGTGTATACGACAGAGAATACTGTACGATCATGTGTAAATCTAAGTAGTCATTGAGTCTATTTCCACGTCTACAGATCCCATGCAATGCAATGTAGCTAAACCATCTTAACAAGAGTGAAAACCCGTCCCTAACAGCTGCGGTAAGGCCTGCCAAGTGTTATTCAATCCTAGACAAAAATGCATCGGTCTTGATCATGGTTCATCAATAGTTGGATGCACCGTTGTACCTTGTCCCGTTCACTCCCTCAACTCCCTTTCCAATCTGCCCCGCCACGACAGCGGCCTCGCGCACTGCTCTCGAGACCGTACCGCGGACTCCGCCCTCCTCGAGTACCAGGACACCGCCAATGGTGCAACCTCCAGAGGAGCAAACCTTTTCTCGCAGCAAAGCTGGGTGTTCGCCGTTCTGAACAAGACCGGCGGTACCTCTCATGGACTGCGTAGCCATGCGCAGAGCATCAGCGCGGGGAATACCCATAGCGACGGCGCCGTCAACGGCGGCTTCTAGAACCAGCGCGAAGAAGGCTGGGCCTGAGGCGCACAAAGCAGTCGAAGCATCCATGTGTCGGGTCGGCAGGTAGACAACGTCGCCAATGCGCTTGAAGATCCAGGTAACGAGGCTCTCAGTGGCATGGTCAAGAGGAGAATTGGGAGAGGCGATGACAGTCATGGACTCTCGGATCACGGCAGCCGTGTTGCACATGGCCCTGACGATGCGACATCGGCCGTCCTCCTCAGGGTCTTTAGAGGGCACAGCGCCGTGCAGGGCAATCTCGATATCCTCAACGGTAATACCGGCACAGACGCTAATGAGAAGCTTGCCGTGCAGCGCCTTTGAGATACCGGGCTCACTGAGGATGTCTTTAACCACCCAGGGTTTACATGTCAAAAGAACCACCTCGGCCTGCTGGACAGCGCCGATATTGTCATTGTGGACAACCTTTAGGATGGAAGAGTGCTCCCAAAGCTGGCCCTTAACACGCTTTGCGCCAGCTGCGGTAGCTACACTTGCAACGAAGCGTGAGGGCAGTCGCTCAGGCACTTCAGGCGTTGAAGCTCCTGATCTTGGCAGCGTTTGAAGGGGTTTGGGTCCTTGCATCTCGGCAAGCGAGTTTAGGATGCCACTGAGAATCGCGACGCCCATGGTGCCTACGTGATTGTCAGTGATGGCGTTTTTGTATTGACACACGCATGATCTCTGTGATTCAGAAGGTGGTTGAAAATATTCCCAATCATGACCTGCACCCCTATGCAGGTACTAAAATATAGGTCATGTAGTGATTGACTTACCACAACCAAGAACAGCCATAGTGAGGTCTGCAACACCATTTGAGCCATAGGGCGTCAAAGCCATTGTGTTGGGAGACATGATGCTTGCTCCGTGTGTCAATTCTGAGAGTGTGGTAAAAAGACTCTTGAAAAATGGAAGCTAGGTGAGAAGCAACAAAATATGGGGAAGCGGAAAACGAACAAGCTGGGGAAAATGACAAGAATAGGAGACTTTATAAGATTTCAGATTCCAAGATGGGATTTTGGGCTACTTGTTTACCACATCCAATCCAATATAATTATAATTACCAGGCAACGTAAAGGTGGCTTTGCTGCCCAATGCTTATCCTGACCCGTACTCTACGCAGGAAAACGACAAAAAATTGGGTTAAGGGGTAACCTTTAGGCCTGAAAAAGGTATATACGCACGTATTTCCATGTACTAACATAGCAAGTCTAACGGGTGCTATTCACAAGAGAAAAAGCGATGCAAATTGCAGACGGCCAAAGTCTCACCATGTCAGGAGATGAAAGTCGTTAGTGTTGCCTGTAATGCGCGATATAACCTTCCGTCTGGTTCCGATTTCTTCCAGACAAGCCTTGTAACATCGCCGGGGCCCTCTTGTTCTAAGTGTAATGCCCCTGCGTTGTGAGGTAATTCGTGAGCCCCTGACATGCCTCATGGAATGAATGCTTCAGCGAAACGCACACGCCTGTAAGCTTTCACCGACAACCTGTTTGAGTTAGAGCCATGCGATACACCTTCGGCTATTCCGGCCCGGCCATCTCGAGTCATTTGTGTGTGTATTGAGGATGTTGAAAGCGAAAAAGATTTCGATATGCAGGATGGTGAGGCCTTGTTATTTCCACCCCTTCACCGTGGATGAGCACAGCCACAATGTGGCACAACAATTGGTTCCTTTCTCGACCCACTATTAACCTCAATCAACAATGGAAATTGTCTGTAATCCAGCTAAACCACTTACCTTACTGTAAAGGACCCTGTCTCGCCAGGCTCTGGCTGTAGTAGCTTCAAATACTGAACTGTCACTCAAATATCTTGAGCTTCCAGGGCCCGTCGCTCAAGGCTTTACTTCGAAATTATACCGTTAATCGTTTTTGGCGCTGAATCCCACTCTCCTTCGTTATGGCCGACCCTTTCGAGGTGCGCATGCGCTTCACTTCCCAACTTCAGCATCTCAACGCTTCAGTAGCATCCGCCCAAAAGGCCGCCCAATATGCCCTCAGATACAGAGACATGGACGAGGATTTGCATTCGTGCATCCTTGAACAACTTGAACGAGTATGTAGGACCTGATGAGCCAGTCTCAATGTGAGTTATTACTGACTCTCAATAGCAAAATAATATGAACATACGCGCCAATATCATGTATTTTATCGAGCACTTTCTGGATTTGGCACAGCGAGATGGACATGCAGACTACATCCGCATGATGCAGCGCGACATTATCCGTGTCGTCGATGCCGTTGCCCCAGATGATGGATCGGGTGCTGCCAATGTCAAAGTGGTGCGCAAGGTGAGTTGATCCCCGCATGATGCTGCGCTCGAGACTTGTGCTAGAACCCGCAGCTCACACCCAACCACAGGTCCTGCAAGGTCTTCAAGGAAAAGGATACCTAGAGCCGCAGGTGGTCATCCAGATTGAGGATGTCATCAAGGAGCGTGAGACGAACGCAGAAGACCTTGGTCTCGCCTCACCAAATGGGGATGTTGAGATGGCGGATATACCCCCTTCACAAACCATACCAAAGCCAGGTCGACGGAGCGCATTACATCAGCTCGATAAACGCCAGATTGAACAGCGAATTGAAGAGGATCGAGAGCGTCACAAGCGCGAGCGCGAAAGTATATGGGCTATTCCCAAGGCTGAGAATGCAGAAATGAACAGATTATGGGAGGAGACGAGCGATTTTGGGGAGGACGATGACCGTCTAATTACTGAAGAGCTGGATGATTTTCAAAAGGAGATGGAAATGCAGTTTGGCTGTCAGCATCACCAAGGGGCGACGAACGGCAGCCGTCACTAAACTGGAACGCAAAATCCCATAGCGTGTCGGCATTTGGACGGCGTTTGGATCTGGATTCGTATTTGGGGATTGAAAAAAGAGTTATTGATACCCGTCGTTTTGGGCATGGTTGAGTAGAGTGCTGAGCCTCAAAGTCGATTCGTCAGGAGCGGTTATGTAGAGAGCAACACATGCAGGTGGCAACCAAGACTCCAAGTTCAAAATCATAACATGATTATAACAATCACTCGCCAATGAGTCTTTTCAAAGGGTACATGTTGTTAGATACTAGTACATATGTTTTTATACATGCAATCCAGCCATCTATCGTGCCAAGTCGCTCGTTATCGTGTCCCAGGGAATAGCCAATATATTTTATTCCATTACCACAGTGGCGCCCAGCTCCTTCATGGCGGTAATGATTTTCTCTGCATCCTCCTTGGGGACGTTCTCCTTCATCATCTTGGGCGCGCTCTCGACGAACTTCTTGCTGTCTACCAAGCTCAGGCCGAGCATGTTCTTGATCTCCTTGATAACCTTGGCTTTAGAGGCGGTCTCAAATCCTTGCAGCTTCAGCGTGAAAAGCGATTTCTCAGCGGCGGCGGGAGCGGCCTCTTCAGCCTCCTCGGCGGCAGCAGGGGCAGCGGCGGGGGCAGCAGCAGCGAAGCCGCCTATGGGCATATCGGGGATGTTGAGCTTGCTCTGTTGGTCGGGATCGTCTAAGTCAGCGGTTGGACATAACGTGACACTCCCTCTAGCAGCCAATTGAAACCGGGTGTAGCATTGGGACAAACCTTGAGGCTTGAAACAAGATCAGCAGTCTCCAGAAGAGTAAGCTGGCTGATCTGGTCGACAATGGCTTCGATCTTGGGGTTGGAGGCGGCGGCGGCTTCGGTAGAGTTCCATCTCGTTGAGGTAGCCGTGATGCGGAGGAGCTGTGCGGGTGCCCGGGCTGAGCGAGCGGATCGTAGCTGGCGAGCGCAGCTCTGCGCGGCGAACCGACAAGACATGGCCATTGTTGCGTGTGGAGGGATTGGGCGGGGGTTACTCAATTCGAGGGTCGAAATGTCGTCGCGTGCGGGCGTCTGGGGGGAGCATCTCGAAGTTTTTCGGTAACCTGGCACACTAACGGCTTAGTCACGTGCTGTAAATGAACCGTGCACTATGGTTCGAGTATGGGAATAACATCCAGAATTACTTTGGCATTATAAGGAGCATTGATTTCATGTATTTAAAAAAAAAAAAAAATTAAAATTGATACTGTATGCTTAATGGCCATAGTATGTGTTTTATACGTATGCAGAGTTGGATTAATATTAATAGACATTCTTTAAAGTTGTTTGCGGAATTGTCGATATTATCTACCTTGAGCCAAAGTGATATAAAATAGGCCTTCTATGTTGTCAAAAAGCAGCCTCAAGTTTTCTCAACATCTCGAGAACCCTCAACATTTATTAAAACTCATTATGAGGAAAAGCAATGTGCCTTGTTATAACTAAAATAGCATTATTGCTGCTGAACGTTTTGCTGCTTGCAATCTAGCTAAACTCAGGTCCGAAGGTTAGATAGTGACTAAAACGGACTAGTACCTTTTGATTGGCCCGGAATTTCATGGCTGCCGAGATAAGATATGATAAAAAAAAGTTTAGAGAATCAAAGCAAGCACCAGCATCGCCAGCTAAAAAATCGTCAAACACGAGCGCGATCATGGTAATGATTGATGTCTCTCAGCAGAGGAGGTCGCTCCTTGCGGATGCGACTGTTTTGGATCATCTGCCTGCAGAAATACTGGCCATTATCCAGGACCAGTCTTCAACGAAATTGCTGGATGCTGTCGCAGAGGCAGCTCTTTGCCCACCACTTACAGAGCGTGTCTTTGCCCATTTCGAACATGTCTTTCCAGATATTTGTGCTCGATGGATTCTCAACCCCGGAAATCAACAACAACGCATACGGATATACTCAGCATTAGCACGCATTCTTCCCTTTGCCCCTTATCTTTCAACTTTTTTCGAATACGCCTCTTCTCTATCCGAAAAGCCGACTAATTCCCCTTCACTTCGCCTACCACCCCTGAGACTCGACCAGGATGCCATGCTCCAGGACGCAGAGACTTTACTACAGAGCCTTCTCGTTGCCTGGAGGTTGATCAGTTTCGATTCTCGCAAATTCGGCCCTCTGACTTCTGCTGCGTTAATGCAGACCCTGTTTAAGCATGAGAGCAAAGCCGTCCGTTACCTCGCGACCAGGATCTTTATCCAACTACTCCATGGGTCAGACTGGAAGCTTGAATCTCTCATCCAAGAACACATTGGGAAAAATGAGGCTATACTGGCAGACTTTGACGGTAGATCGATTGACTATGGGTTCTTATCCTTGTACGAACAGTCTCGAGTGAAATCCTTCCTCACCCTGCGTCAAGAAATACAAGCTACCCATGAAGCCGAAGAAAATGATTCTCCGTGTTCGCAAACCCTCACGCCTTACGTTGTGTCTTATGGGAATGTCATCCTACCAAGGCCCCTTGGGCCAGCTGGAGAGCCTTCGAATCTCGTACTCACTCCCACGACTATTTCCAACTTGGAACGATTAGCCACCATGCTCCGTGAATCTGATCCAGTTATGCTGTATGGACTTCCTGGTGTCGGGAAGACCGCCCTAGTCCACGAAGTCGCCAAGCAGCTCGGCATGTACTCCAACATGGTCACATTGCACCTCAACGAACAGACGGACGCCAAGATGCTTATCGGCTTGTACTCGACCGACACGAAGCCCGGCAGCTTTCAATGGCGACCTGGTGTGCTAACCACCGCAGTAAGAGAGGGTCGATGGGTGCTGGTGGAAGATCTTGACCGAGCTCCAACCGAGGTTCTGAGCACTCTGCTCCCCTTGATCGAACGAAAGGAACTTCTTATTCCAAGCCGGGGCGAGAGGATACGAGCGGCTAGCAGCTTTCGACTTTTCGCGACAGTACGGACTTCTCGAGGCATGAATGGACGAGAAAATCTCCCTAGCTTGGTAGGCATTCGCTTTTGGCAGACTCTGGGCACACAGGCTCTTGCGGCGTCGGAGCTTGAGGAGGTCGTTGTACAAACGTACCCAATTCTACGAAAGTTCATTCCAGGCATTTTAGCAGTTTATGCCCGATTATCTCGCATCGCTAGTAAACCTGGGGCGCTGTCTAGAGGACGCAATGTCATGGATCGTCAAATGACATTACGAGACCTGCTTAAATGGTGCCGCAGACTGCGCGAGTGCCTCATCACCGCTGGGTCAAAAACCGGAGAGGAACCGATTAGTGAGACGACGCGCGACTGGATGTTTATGGAGGCGGTTGATTGCTTTGTTGGGAGTTGTCCGGATCCTGAAATCGGCAAACAACTCATCTTTGCGATCGCTGAAGAGATGCACCTTTCCAAAGAACGGGCAGAACACTACGTCACTGCCAATATACCCCCTTTGGAAGAGAGCGACAACCAGTTCAGCATTGGCCGTGCCGTATTGCGCAAGAAGAAGCAGTCAAACCGAGTGCAAAAATCGAAACGGCCATTTGCCAGTACAGCGCATGCTAAGAAGCTGCTAGAGCAGATTGCTGTAGCCGTCAAGTTGAACGAGCCTGTCCTTCTTGTAGGAGAAACTGGTATCGGAAAGACCACGGTTGTACAGCAGCTGGCCGAATCTTTAGGACACAAGCTGATTGCCGTCAATCTTTCGCAACAAAGTGAGGTTGGCGACCTGTTGGGCGGTTTCAAACCTGTCAACACGAGGACGTTAGCCATGCCCTTGAAGGAAGAGTTTGAAGATCTCTTCTCGGCAACTGGTATTTCTGCCTCCAAGAACCAAAAGTACCTTGAGCAGGTTGGCAAGACCTTTGCCAAGGGACAATGGTCGAGGGTGTCTAAACTGTGGAGAGAGGCTCCTAAGATGTTCAACAAGATTGTGAAGGAGCTTGAACGAGCACATGCAGAGCAGACAGAGACACGGAACGGTGACGAGCAGCCCACGAAACGTCGAAAGACTCAGTCGAAGCTGCAGACACTACTCGATCTGCGCCCACGGTGGGATACGTTTGCTCGCAACCTCGAACAATTCGATGTCCAGATCTCAGGAGGTTCCGGCAGTTTTGCATTTTCCTTCATGGAAGGCAACTTGGTCAAGGCTGTTCGAAATGGTGATTGGGTTCTTCTCGATGAGATTAACCTGGCCTCGCCTGATACTCTTGAGAGTATTGCGGACCTCCTGACTGGACCCGACGAGAAGCCTTCCATTCTACTATCTGAGACAGGTGCGATTGAAAAGATTGAGGCGCATCCCAACTTCCGTATCTTTGGTGCGATGAACCCTGCAACCGATATTGGAAAACGCGATCTTCCAGTCGGTATCCGATCAAGGTTTACCGAAGTCTATGTCTCAAGCCCAGACAAGGACTTAAAGGACCTGCTTACCATCATCAAAACATATCTTGGGAGCAGTAGCAGCAATAACGATCAAGCGGCCGACGACATTGCACGTCTCTATCTCAATACTAAGCGATTGGCTGAGGAGAAGAGATTAGTCGATGGAGCAAATGAGGTGCCTCATTTTAGTCTTCGAACTCTTACCCGAGTCTTGAGCTACGTGAACACCATCGCCCCTTACTATGGTGTGCGAAGAGCACTCTATGAAGGGTTCTCAATGGGGTTCCTTACGCTCCTTGATCGAGAGTCTGAAAAGATGCTCGTTCCCCTGATATCCCATCACCTCTTTGAGAGGCACGGAAACTCTCAGTCATTACTTTCCCAAGCACCAAAGCACCCCAACGACGGGAAACAATATGTGCGATTCAAGAATAAGAACCGTGACAGACAGTATTGGCTGTTCCAGGGCAATGAAAACCCCATTGAGAGAGAAGACTACATCATCACCCCTTATGTGGAACGCAATCTTCTTAACCTTGTTCGAGCCACTTCTACAAGACGATTCCCCATTCTAATCCAAGGTCCTACCTCCGCTGGAAAGACGAGTATGATCGAATATCTTGCAAATTTTACAGGCAACAGATTTGTAAGAATCAACAACCACGAGCATACCGACCTCCAGGAGTACTTGGGCACTTATATCTCTGGATCCGATGGCAAGCTCCGATTCCAGGAAGGGATCCTTGTACAAGCGATGCGACAAGGCCACTGGATTGTGCTTGATGAGCTGAACTTGGCACCAACCGATGTTCTTGAAGCTCTAAATCGTCTTCTAGATGATAACCGTGAACTTTTGATCCCCGAAACTCAAGAGATCGTCAAGCCTCACGAGAATTTTATTTTGTTTGCCACTCAGAACCCCCCCGGCCTTTATGGTGGTAGAAAGGTGCTTTCCAGGGCGTTCCGCAACCGATTCCTGGAACTTCATTTTGACGATATCCCTGAAGATGAATTGGAATTCATCCTTCAACAGCGAAGCCGAAACACGTCTCCTCCTGATTGCCGAAGAATTGTTTCTGTCTACAAGGAACTCTCCAGACTCCGTCAAACCAGCCGACTTTTCGAACAGAAAGACAGCTTCGCCACACTGCGAGATTTGTTTCGTTGGGCGTTGCGAGAGGCCGAGACGCGTGAAGAAATCGCTGCCCACGGATTCATGCTACTTGCTGAGCGAGTTCGTGACCAGGAAGAACGCATTGCTGTAAAGGATGTTATCGAAAAGGTTTTCAAAGTCAAGATCGATCCTCAAGACATGTATTCTGCTACCGTAGCTCCAGAGCTGAAGCACTTCGCCACCAAGACAAACAGCCAGGGTATCGTTTGGACCCATGCCATGCGACGACTTTATGTCCTTGTTGCCCGGGCACTACGCAACAACGAGCCCGTCCTTCTGGTTGGTGAGACTGGCTGCGGCAAAACGACAGTCGTTCAGTTACTCGCAGAGGCTTTGAAAACGGAACTTCACATTGTTAATGCTCACCAAAACACGGAGACGGGTGATCTGATTGGTTCTCAAAGACCAGTTCGCAATCGAGGCGCCCTTGTTGATGCCCTGGATGTGGATATAAAATCGGTACTCCAAACCCTTGGCTTGGACATCTCCGGGTCGGTTGAAGAACGTCTTGACCGATACAAGTCGTTGGATTCCTCGATCAGTAGCAGCATTCCAGATGAGGTGCGAGAGCGCATCGCCTCAAATGAAACACGAAGCAAAGCCTTATTTGAATGGGCGGATGGAAGTCTTGTGGAGGCCATGCGCCAAGGTCACTTTTTCCTTCTAGATGAGATTTCTCTGGCCGATGATTCAGTCTTGGAACGTCTGAACTCAGTTCTTGAGCCTTCAAGGACACTTCTGTTGGCCGAGAAGGGAATCGATAACTCATTTGTTGTTGGAGCTGAGGGTTTCCAGTTCTTCGCCACCATGAATCCCGGTGGTGACTTTGGAAAGAAAGAGCTGTCACCTGCGCTGCGAAATCGTTTCACCGAGATATGGGTTCCCGCTTTATCCCAGAGCGATGATATCTATGAAATTGTCAAGACAAAACTAGTTGGTGACTCGAAGCAACTGGTTGATGTTATCGTCAAGTTTGCTTCCTGGTTTGGAAATACGTTTAGGTCTATGGCTTCTTCGCCCTTCTCCGTTAGAGAAATCCTCGTCTGGGTTCAATTCATTAACAATTTCCAGTCTGAAGAGCGTGTTGTTTCACTCGTCCATGGTGCTTCAACTATCTTTATTGATAGCATTGGAGCGAACCCCTCTGCTCTCCTAGCTACAGACCCCAAGTCCCTTGGTCAACAACGACAGAAATGTCTTGACAAGCTAAGCGAACTGGTTGGAAGAGATGTTTCCGGTATATATGAAACACACCCAGAGCTGTCCATGAATGAGAATTCTTTAACCATTGGACATTTCAGCATACCGCGTGCATCCAATGGCGTGGCTGATCCTGGGTTTGCCTTCCATGCACCTACGACTCGTTTGAATGCAATGCGAGTTCTTCGAGCACTTCAAATGCAGAAGCCAATCCTTCTCGAAGGTAGTCCTGGTGTGGGAAAGACCACTCTTGTTGCCGCTTTGTCACAAGCATGTGGCCAACCGCTGACAAGAATCAACCTGTCTGATCAGACTGATTTAATGGATCTGTTTGGTACTGACGTACCAGTTGAAGGAGCTGAGGCAGGGAACTTTGCATGGAGAGATGCGCCGTTCCTTCAGGCTATGCAAAAGGGCGAATGGGTGCTTCTGGATGAAATGAACCTTGCTTCTCAGTCTGTTCTGGAAGGTCTGAACGCTTGTCTTGATCACCGAGGTGAGGTTTATATCTCGGAGCTTGACCAAGTTTTCAAGCGGCACCCAGACTTTCGTTTGTTCGCTGCCCAAAACCCTCACCACCAAGGAGGTGGCCGAAAGGGATTGCCCGCCTCATTTGTTAATCGTTTCATCGTTGTCTATGCAGATGTCTTCTCAGACGACGATTTGAACCTGATTGCAACTCACAACTATCCCCGGATCTCAGCATCAGTGATAAGCCAACTGATCCATTTTGTGTCCCAACTTGAGCACAAGCTTGCAGCTGAGAAATCCTTTGGAACGCAGGGAAGCCCATGGGAGTTCAACTTGCGTGATGTCCTTCGCTGGCTAAAGCTCCTTGATTCGTCTGATCCTCTGCTTCACAATGCGCATGCAGAGGACTTCCTCGACATCATCATCAGGCAGCGTTTCAGAACAGACCGAGACCGAGAGGAAGTAAACAATATCTTTACTCTCATCTCTGGTTCTTCACCACGACAACATAGCCTTTACCATGACATCAACCCCATGTTCGGCCAAGTCGGGTTGGCTCTCCTTGACAGACACCCCCATTCCCAGCCGGAGCGACTGCCCAATATTGACATCGTCCCTAGACTGTCTGAGCTCGAGTCACTTATGATTTGCGTCAAGCAGAACGTTCCATGCATCCTAAGCAGTCCCTCGGGCTACGGCAAGTCTGTTCTTCTAGAACATGTTGCTGCTTTAGCTGGAAACTCTCTTGTGGTGTTCCCTATGAACGCTGACATCGATACCATGGATCTTGTTGGTGGTTTTGAGCAAGCAGATCCTCTACGAGAGGTCAACGCCGCTCTTCGAGCCCTACACGAAGATTTGAAAAACAATATCATGTCAGCTGTGCCTGAAGGCATCCCTAATGAGGCTCTTCAACTACTCCATCTGCTCGACGGTTTTACTGGTGATGTTGAGTCACTCCCTAGCATCACCAAGTCTGTCAAAGAATTATTGCTGCGTGTTCCCACGAATTCCGAGGTAGCAACTGCACTGTCCAAGGCTCTTGTGCCCTTGCAGCATTCTTTGGTGTTGGAGAATCCACGGTTTGAGTGGCTAGATGGAGTTATTGTCAAAGCTCTACAGATGGGCCAGTGGTTGGTTCTCGACAACGCAAATATGTGCAATGCTTCAGTTTTGGACCGACTGAACTCTCTTCTGGAGCCGAACGGCTTCCTAAGCATTAACGAGCATTGCGGACCCGGTGGAGAGCCCAGGATTGTGCGCCCTCATCCCAACTTCCGTATCTTTTTGACAATGGATCCACGATACGGCGAGCTTTCGCGAGCCATGAGGAATCGTGCAGTGGAGATCCACATTCATACACCTCCTCCAACCCTTGATCCTTCCTACACCAGAGTTGTGAGTGTGGAGAGTAGCCTGCAACGGTACAGCACGTCTCTACAGATTACCGAGCCTGTCTCTGGGAGCGATCGCTCACCTGACATTGTCGGGCGTGCTCTTGAGACGCTCTCGATCACTGATGTGTCTCTACTTCCTCGATTTGCCGACACTTTACCCAAGAGTGACATTAACCAAGAATCGTTGACCATTGGTGTCACCGGGCTGCTTGACTTCCTCCACTCAGCTGACGGCGATGATGCTGTCAACGCCATTTCCCGCTTGTATAATTCGTTGCCTGTTCCTGCTGGGCTCAGTCCTACTCAGCCATTGCATCCCTTGAATAATTTCCCGGTGGCTCAGCTTTTGTCCACACCAAATCAAGCGCGATGGCTCGGCGTATGCTTTGAGTTCTACTACGATCTGTACCACTTGCAAAACTCCATCGAAGATCAACATCGCCAAGCTCAAGTCAACAAATTGACGGCTCTCAATCGTCTACAGAGGTCTCTTGTTAGCGATCGCGTTGCAGCAGTGTCCAAGGATGCTACTGTCAAGCTGGCATCTTTCTTAGCCTCGACAATCAACGCGGTAAAGGAGTGGCTCAGGTTCAAATTTGAGTCTTTCGAGTCATGGATGGAGCGAGTTCGGACCCTCAGGGGCGTCATACACTACCTCGAGCGCACTATCAGACTCGCTATCGAGCCCGACTTTGACGAAGGTAGGTTCCAGGCACACCTTGCCCAAGGCGCAAACTTCCTTCAGAAGCAACTGAATGCATCAACTGGCGCCCAGGAGCAAGAGTTTGTTATGCTCCTCCTCGATCGGTTAGGTAAGGACTTTACTGCTGGGTTCAAGCTGTCCACTGGTCTCAGTATGGAGCTGCTTTGGCACATGTTCCGGCCAACTCCCCTACCTACGAAGATGATCCTAGATCGAACCCTAGAACTTGAGAAGCTAGGCGTTAGGTTTGATTCCCTACGGTGGAAGGCTGGGGCATCGATTCCCGATTTGGCCAAAGCGATGACCACTCTCGAGAAGACCTCTGGAATCCTCCGAAGTGACGTTCCGAATGTGGACAGCCTTCTCCAGGACCTTACTGCAGAAATCGAGTCTCTTGAAGCCCGCATTGGCACCGATGAAGTTGAACGCAAGCCTTTCATGGTGGAGGAATTCGAAGCACTTCGCCAAGTCTCCGTGCTAAGCCCCCTGACCCACGACAACGCGGAACTGCAGGTGTTGTCTGATGTGCCCACGCAAGCTGGAATGATGCTTGCCAGTTCTGATGGCCAAGCCGCACTTCTTCAGTCTGTAGAGAACCTAGTTTACCAGAATCAGTTTTCTTGGGATGGTAAATTTGTGTCTACGTTCTGGTCCAAGCTACAAACTCTAGGATCTGTCAATCTAGGCTCCCTGGCTCTCCTTGAAGCTGAACTGCCAATTGCAGGCAGACAACTCACCAACCTGGGTTCTGACTTGGTGGCGAACCCTCTGGCAAGACTCAACAATGTTCTATCAAATCTTGTTCTAGAGGTGTTTAGCGCCCATGGCCCTCACCTCAAAGATGTCGTCGTTGAAGCAGCACAGCTAGCTTCCCAAAATCCTGCGGAGAATTCAAACGTTTTTGATAACATTGCGTCCCACCTCGAAGCAGATCATTTTCGACAAATTGCGATTGAGCATCTTATCCCTGTGTTGAAAGCTCTCTCTGCTTCGCAGCAGGATAATCAACGGCAAGCACACCTATCAGCTTTCGCATGGATTCACTTTAGCATTGGAACCGTCAAGTTATATGTCCCGGATCGTGTCTTTGACCCGCAAAGCAGGCCTAAGATGGAGCGTGAATTCCTTCAAGAGATGCACGTTCTCCTCAATGAGCGCACGGATTCACTCCGAATATTTGAGAAGCTCTTCACTGGGCAAGATACGAACGAACGCATCCGCCTGCTTGAAGAAGAATTCACAGCTTTGGGCCCTCTGCCTGAAGCGGCTCGACCTATTTATAGACCAGACCGGTCGGAGCTCAGCCGTCTACATGCTGAGTTTTCTAATGTCTTGAAGTCTGTCACTGGGCCTACTTTGTCCTCGGCTCTCCAGATTCTGGATAACGATCCGTCTCGAGCGGCCGAAGAGCTGCAGCTAGTCAGAGAAAATATCCTCCGGCTCTTAGACCGGCTTTCTGCCCGCTTTGAAGCTTACCAAGACATGACACAACCCACGTCAAGCCTCTTGCGTTGTCTCATGATCGGACTCTCATTGTGCGATGCGGCATCGGCTCGTACTCTGGCACCTGCATCGCAGCAGCTTCTTGAGGTGACGCCGTTCTTTGGTGGAAGCATGTGGAATCAGAAGGATGGTGATTTTTCATCCAGAACTTTCGAGTTTCTCAATTACATGGAAGTAGTCGCCAGTGTTGAAGGCATGGAGAATGTTCAAAGCCAGGCTCGTGAAACGGTCTTCAAGAGCTTTCACAAATTGTATGATGAGTGGACCAAGCGGCTTGAAGCGGACCGCAAAGAACAAGCTGCCAAGGGTAGCTTATACCGCTTCCGAGGCTCTCAAGAAGACGAAGAAGAGGTTGATGCTGAGGAGTTCAACGAACTGTTCCCAACTTTCGCCGACGAGGAAAATGTAAACATTCCTCCTGTTAAGAAGCAGGATGAAGTACGCGATCAGTCGCTCCGAGTCGCACAGATTCATAAGAATCTGTTCCTGGACCGACAAGAATTCAGTACAGCTCTCAGGGAAGTCTGCCAATCCGTGGGCGACAGGATAACGTCTGAGACGATTGATCACAAATACATTGACCGCAGTCTGACAAGCAAAATGCTGGCTGGGACCATGTTCTTCCTCAACAACAAACTCAATTCGCTGGTATCATCTACGGTTGACAAATCCTACAACTTCTACACACATGCCAATGTCCCCGAGGCCCGCCAACTCGTTGCCCTTATGCACAAGATCAAGGCGCGATTCCGTGAGCTTCAGCTTGTGGATGAGATTGGGCATATGCAGACATTGGCTGATGTTATCCAAGCCTGCGACAAGGTCCTTGAGCTTGTTCACACCGAGCCACTCGCCAAGATCCTGCCCAAGGTCGAGTACCTCCATGGTCATGTGTACGAATGGCAGTTTGGTGGATGGGCCAGCAAGGTCCATGGCGTTCTTCCTCTTCACAACCTCCTTACCGATACGGTCATCCGTTGGCGACGACTGGAGCTATCAACATGGGCCAATCTCTTTGACATGGAGCAGAGGAAGTGCCAAGACGATGCCTACTCTTGGTGGTTTGTCGCTTATCAGGTTGTGATTGCTGTTCCTCTTTCATTGGTGGAAGTTCACAATGAGATGGAAGAGTATGCTGCTTCTCTGATCCAAAGTCTGGAGATGTACTTCTCGACTGCGATTGTTGGACAATATGGAGCTCGTCTAGCCCTCCTACGGCAGCTCCAGAGCCACTTGAATTTCCTTACCAGAGACTACCCGGTCCTCGAAGTTATCCTACACGCCCTGTCCAATTTCATTCAGTACTATTCCCGATACGAAAAGACAATGGACGAAGCGATTCACAAGGGGCGTCTTCCCATCGAGAAGAAGATGAAGGATGTACTCCTCATGGCTAGTTGGAAAGACACAAACATCAACGCTCTCCGAGAAAGTGCACGCAAGTCTCACCAGAAACTCTTCCGACTCGTCAGAAAGTTCCGTGGTGTTCTTGGCCAAGAGGCGAAGCAGATCATTGAACAAGGTCTGCCAGACCAAGACGTAAATCGTGCAAACCATGTTGAGAAAAAGCCCATTAGTGCCAACGTTTCAGCGGATGCCTTTTCTAGATTGGGTGATGCCATGCCTGGATGGATCGATGGCCACAAGCGACTTGCTAATGTCTCAAAGACGGTTTCCGTCATGCGCAAGATCTCTGATAGTTCAGATATGACGAGCAAAGTACCTCGGATCGTTGATGACTTTGTCTCTGGTCTGAACGAATCAATGGTAGAACTACGAAAAGAAACACCTCCCTTCTTAACCGACGAGAACAAAGATCAGGTCAAGCATCTGAAAACGAGAAAGAGGAAGTTATTCGCCGATACGCTGCGTGATCTTCGACAGATGGGTCTCAAGCATAACCTCGGCCAAGACAAGCTTGCCGAACAAGATTCGCTATCAGTCGTCTTATCATCAATTTGGCCGGTGCAGCTTCCTACGGGTATATCGACAGAAGCCATCGATTACCACCTACACAAGATTCTTGACCTGGTCCCCAAAGCTAGAGCAGCTTCAAGGGATCACTCCGAGGATCTCACCAGTGCTGAAATCGCCCGAAGCGTTGGCTTTGTCGAAGGAATGCTCAATCTCTTGATCACCCAGAGAAACTTCATTTCTTCTGGGGCCTCTTCTTTGTCCTCTCTCAGACAATCAACCGCTCAGTTCAACAACCTCGGCCTCTTTCAGGACCATGGCGTTATTGTTCGTAAGACTGTAGTTTCCGACTGGACACGCCTCTCATCTTGGCTGGTTCATATACTGCAGCACGCCATCCATCTTGTAGAAATCCACGAGAGACTGGGAGAAAACAAGCATGTTGGGGTTCTGGATCAGTTGAAATCGTGGCATGGACGATTTGAGTCGCTGCAGACTTTGACTGCCAGTTTGGGGCAACTTCCAGAAGCCCTGTCCTCCGAAGCAGCAGTCCAGGCCGAGACCAGATTTTCTTGTGAATTGGCCAGCTTCCGTGCTACTCTCGAACAACTGATGACAGAGCAGCCGAAGCTCGCTTTTGTGCTCGCACAAATCAGTGGCTGGACCAAAATCACAGAGGAAACACGAGAACTGCAAGCTGACAACGTGGAACTTGTCACCTTCGCCAATACCGTTTCAACACTCTGTGACAAGATCCTCGTTGCGATCGAGGGTGCAAAGAAAGCCGCACGCGAGATTCCACGAAACGAGGATGAGCCTGCCTGGCTCACCACTCACAGTGATGGCTTTGTCAATCTATTTGCCAAGCTTCGTACTGAAGAGGTTGAGAGAAACGTAACGAGCTGCATCGACATGTTTCAACGAATCAATCTCGGAGAGCAACACTCCGGCCAGGCAGCCATGAGCCTCATGGCTATAGCAAGCCCGATTGTCAGCGAGTATGTCGACTTCTGCCAACAGTCCTTGATGCAAGTTGTCGACATCCACAGTGCTATAGCACACATGGCCTACAATATGACCAGAACTTTCACACAAATCTCGTCTCAGGGCTTCTGCACGCCTCAGGAAAAGTCTGATGAAACTTCTGGGGAATCCGGCAAGGTGGAATCTGGAACCGGTCTTGGCGACGGAGAAGGGGCCGAAGACATTAGCAAAGATATTCAGCCCGACGAAGACCTCTCCGAACTTGCTCAAGAACCCAACAAGGAGGAGAGTGGCGAGATGGAAGACGAGAAGGATGCTGTCGATATGGCTGACGAGGAGCTTGAGGGAGACATGGGTAGCGTTGATGGTGCTGAAGACGAGGAAGGATCTAAGAATGGAGACGAAGAAGAAGAGGGAAACGACATGGATGAAGAAGCGGGCGATGTTGACGACCTTGATCCTACTGCTGTCGATGAGAAGATGTGGGATGGAGACGACGAGGAAAAGGCCGACAAAGATCAGCAGGGAGAAAAGGCCAAGGGGCAGGAAAAAGATGATGAGCAGATGGCAGCAGATGAAGACGCCAAGAAACAAGAAGGCGAGGAACAGCCCGATGTTGATGAATCTGGCGAGCAAGATGCCGAGGAGGAAGAGGTTGGTGCTGAAGAGGAAGATGTTAAAACGCAAGAGGAGATGAACAAGCAAGAGCAAACCGCCCAGGAGAACGATGCTCTAGCTCTTCCTGACGACATGGAACTAGATCTTGGTGACGAACATGAATCAGGTTCAGACACCGATGATCTAGACGATCTATCGGATATTGAAGAAGAGAAGAGAGGGCCCGAGGACCAGGAGATGGGCGATAATGAGGAAGAAGAATCAGAAGACGCCGCCGCTCAAGCTCAGCTTCAAGAGGAAGTTGGGGATGAAGCCAATATTGAAGAGGACGAAGAGACACCCAAGGAGAAGGCTGATGGTAAGGATGAAATTGACGAGGATGTTCAGCCTGAGGAAGAGGAAAAAGCCGAAGAGCAGGAGGATGCTACAGACCAGAATCAGCCACCCCAGGACAACACTACAGCTGACAATGAGAATGCGGCGGCAAGCGATGTAAAGAGTTCTGGCCAGGACCAGAATGCGGATTCAATGGATGTCGACGATAACTTCCAGAACAACGCTGCCCAACAGGAAGATGGCGAGATGGGAGAAGGCGCTGCTGATCAGGATACAAGCGCAGGGAACAAGGGATCTACGTCCCAGTCAAAAGAAATCATGGACAGGGCCGATCAGGAGCAAGACAAGAAGGATCCGGCACGTAGCGATCCCTTCAAGAAACTCGGTGACGCTCTTGAACGCTGGCATCGACAACAAGAGGATATCAAAGACGCCGAGCCATCCGAAGCCAATGAACAGAATGCGCCACAGGACCCGAGCGCTGATCAAGGCCGCAAGGAATTCCAACACCTCCAGGACGACAAAGCGGCTGCAGATACGCAAGCCATGGGTACTGTTGATGACGAACAAGTCCAGCCCATCGACGATTCCATGGCTATCGACGAGGAAAAACAAGACCCTACAAGCCGCTTGATGGATGAAGACAAGGACGAGGCTGAACAGGACCCTGACAAGATGGACACTGCTGATTCAGCCGAGGCGCCAGATGCCAGCAAACAAGATACGGACAAGGATCAAGATGACACGCGTTCTGGAGTCAAGACTCGTCAAGGCAATTATGATGGTGAGCTCAGTCCTTCAGAGCAAGAAGCGCAGTTGGTGGAAGAGGACCAAGACGAGGCAGATATTCAGGAGACATCCACGCAGCTCTCAACCACGCACATCTCGGACGAAGAACGGCCACTCCGGGACTTTGGAGAGTCATTGCAGCAGTGGACTGAATTCCAAACCAAGACGCACTCCCTCTCTCTGGCCTTGACATCTCAGCTGCGACTCATCCTCACGCCTTCGCAGTCGACCAAGCTCTCAGGCGCTTTCCGTACTGGCAAGCGGCTCAACATCAAGCGCATCATCCCATACATTGCATCAAGCTACAAGCGGGACAAGATCTGGATGCGGCGCAGTATGCCGACCAAGCGAACGTACCAGATTATGCTCTGCGTCGACGACAGCAAGAGCATGGGTGAGTCATCCTCGGGCACGCTGGCAATGGAGTCTCTTGTGATGGTGTCACGCTCTCTCACAATGTTGGAAGCGGGGCAAGTTGGCGTGATGGGCTTCGGCAGCGATGTGTTTACAGCCCATGGTCTGACTGAGCCTTTTGCCTCGGACGCCGGCGCCAAGGTACTACAGAAGTTCAACTTTTCTCAAGATCGCACGGACATTGCACTCCTCATTCAGCGAACCATCGAGACTTTCAGACTGGCACGACAGCAAGGCAGCGGCAACTCGGATCTCTGGCAATTGGCACTGATTCTCTCTGACGGACTCACGCCATCTTCAGCTCACGAGGGCATCCGAAGAATGCTGCGAGAAGCGATGGAGGAGCGAATCATGATTGTGTTTATCATCATGGACGACACAGACAAGAAGAAGGGCGACAGTGTGCTCGAGCTCAAGGAAGCCAAGTTTGTGCGAGATGGTGGAGAGAGCAGAGTAGTGATTGAGAGGTATCTGGATACATTCCCGTTCCAGTACTACTTGATTGTTCACCATCTTGAAGAGCTTCCAAGCGCATTGGCCGGTCTCTTGCGAACATGGTTTGCTGAGGTCAACGCCTAGTGGTTTTGAGGGGGGCTATTTCGCATGTAAAAATAGAATATTTGCATATATCGGAGTTGGGAGGTTGGCTTGTTTTACGTTGACATTCATAGAAGGCCAAGGCAAAAGAATTCTAAAGGCTGGGTGGGGATATAAGATGTAAGGCATTTAGACGTATATTTTTAATCAAGTTGTTGTTGAAGTGAAGCCTTGAGGTTCCTTTTCAAGCAATGCTTCCAGGCCGCGGTCAATGACCTTGTGATAGGTACCTATCTATCATGGCTAGGTCCGGTCATGTTGCCTGAAGGTGCTGTCGTGGAGCGCTGTGGTCACTGACCCTCGGGGGCCTCTACCCGTTAATCCACTCCATGACAGGGGGTCGGTTTCTCCACTCTTGCTGGCCCCGGCCCCGCCTACAGCGTATCGTTAAACTCGAAGCAAGTCCCAAAATATCTCAGATGCCGAATATTGCCCGGCACTCAAATAAAGCGTCATTGATTGCACTGAACGACTCGGGATCTACTCCCCTTACTCTTGCTCTGACCCGCGGCTATGCAACTGGCTTCAACTCTTCTTCGACGTGGGATATCTCGGCTCTCCATCGGATCACGAGCCATCTCGGCCACTGCTCAACACAGAGCAGCTAGAGGCTCTACAGGAGGAGGAGGCAACGCTGTTCATTCTCCGAGGCATACGCTACAGCAGCTACGCGCCATGTCTTCTCCGGCGCAGAGTCAGTTGAGGTTCAGTGAGTGATAGGAACTATGCCCAGGACTGACGAGATGCTGACTGGCGGTTGGATAGAAAACCCAAGGATATTGTACGTGTGAATGAGTACATGAGACAGAAGATGGACATCTAACCAAGAACTAACGTACATAGTGTCTGTGACATGCAAGAAAAGTTCCGCAATGTGATTCATGAGTTCGATAGCATGTAAGTCGTGCTCACTCTCATCATACCTTCACGTCACATCAACTAACCACCACTCACCAGCGTCCTCACCACCCAAAAGCTCCTCAAATTCGCAAACACCATCTCCGTCCCTGTCATAACCACGACCCAAACCTCAGCCAAGCTGGGCCACACCGTTCCATCTCTCGCTGAACTTGTCCCTACGGAACCTCGTGACAAGACACGCTTCTCCATGTCCATCCCCTCCGTCACCGCCGACCTACCTCCAGGGTCTGAGGTTGCTCTTGTCGGTATTGAATCTCACATATGCATCACACAGACTGCGCTTGACTTGCGTGACGCGGGCCACAAGGTTTATGTTATCGCTGATGGCGTGTCGAGCTGTAATCCGGGCGAGGTGGCCGTTGCGCTTGCGCGGTTACGAGCTGAGCCTGGGATTACGGTTACGTCGAGTGAGAGCTGGATGTATGAGTGTGTTGGCGATGCATCGCATCCTGCATTCAAGGGGCTTATTGGTGTTGTTAAGGAGTCAATGGCTGATACCAAAAAGGTATGGCAAGCGTTGCCATCTGGGTCCAAGATCTAATCAAGTATAGCAACGGTGGATGTTGAACAGTATAGACTATATAGTCATTCCCTACATACATAGACTTGAACAGTACAAGCATCATTATTGTGTCAGTTTGTTTCGATTTATTTGACAGCAAGGTGTCCTGATTGCCTTGGCCCCTGTTTGTCTCTTCTTTCGAGTCATTTCATTACATCGAACCGCCATTATCATTATCGTCCCCTGTTCAGTCTGAGGAGACCATCAATGCCCAATGGCGGCTTGTCTCCTCTATAGCTCTCGCCTGCTGTGGTCATCCATGTTCAACGAGTAGATGTCAATGCGTACTCGGCTCTTGAGAGGTCAAAAGGAAACAGGACACCAGTACAAGGCTCGGCAAGCTCGCTATTCTGAGCCCGCAGTCGTCTTGGGCTTCGATGTCGGTGTCATCCACGAGAATGCCGAAGCAACTCCAACAGGATTGGCCAATCTAGGCAGGGCATTGGCGTTACGCCCTTCCCGAGACGCTGGCGGCTGCGACGGTGATTGCGCCTTGGCCTCGCTGTTCATACTCACCACGCGCTTGGCCTCCCATCGATTCACGGGACTAACACCATTTTCTCCAAACCCGACCTGGCTCTTGCGGCGACCATCTCCGGCTCCTTTGGGAGAGTCATACGATGCCCCTGTCCTTGTAGAATTTGAGGCTGACTTCTGAGGTTTGAGAACCTTCATATTACGACCCCGACCGGCAGGTTGGTATCCGCTCAGTGATCCATCTCGCAGCGAACCATCTGTTCCATTGCCCGATCCATGACGCCACGAGGCCCAAATGCCTGAAGACGGCTCTCGTCGAGGGGGTTCCGATGTGACTTGTCCAGTGACGATTCCTTTGGTACCTGTCTCATCACCATTGGTAGCCCTATGAGACCTCTCACTCTCGGCGCCCGACAAGCTACCACTGGAGGCAGAGCGCTTATTAAGGGCTGCCTCAGTTGCCATTGGTGACAACTCGCTTCTAGACTCATAGTCTTGATGGGGAGCTGGCTCCAGATCCGGTATGCTCTCCTGGCTGGCCTGGCTAAAATCGCCAGAGACAAAAGGTGCAGCATTTGCATTCAACTTTGGCTTCTCGGGAATCACGTTGGTGGTGCAGATGTTACGAAACACAGATTCGTCCTCGGGGCGCACAAAGGGCACCTGAAGTCTCTCTCGCTCATCTCCACGAAGGGTCATGGTATTCTGAGAAAATAGAATATCTGCCGAGTGGGCTCGCAGAGCATCGCTACCCAGATAAATGCGGATGGCTTTGCGATCAACGGCCTGACTGGGCTGCTCCGTAATTCCAGGAACTTCAAAGAACACCGTGATCGAAGGGACCGGGCCTCGGGGGCTGCTGGAACGACTGCCGTGGTGCGTGACAACAGCTTCAGCAAAATAGACGTTCAACCTCACTCGGTAGACGCCATCAACGTCGCGTTGAATCTCATCCTCAAGGTCCAATTCTCTGAGCAAAGAGTAGTCGACTGTCGACTTCTGCGAGCCACTGCAAACATCGGCGTACAGAAGTGTAGAATGACCAAAGTTAGGAGTCAGCCAACAGCGTACGATCGAAGGTACTGTGCCAAGAACGAACAGAGCCGGAGGAGGTCCAGGAATGTCGAATGAGTCGTCATCATCGTCACCAACCGCAAAGTTGTTATCGAGACCCAAACTGCTAGCTCGGCCAGAGGCAATGGAATGATGAGAGTGCACCGAATGTCCAGCGGAACTATGTCGTCCATCCGACTTGTGAGATAATGAGCGTTCCATCATGAGACCACTGCCAGGGCGAACTGGACCAAATTCTCCCGAGTGACGATTATTGGGACCGCCCCAACTGGATCCATGTAAGGCGCTCTCGTCGAACCGAACACTATTAGCCCGCGAAGCAGCCCCTCGCCGAGCCGGCTCCTCTTCTGCCGGGCCGAGATGGAGAGACCCAAGGAGTTGTTCACCTTGCTCGTCCAAGTCATCGAACATGTCGTTGTGCGGGATGGACACAGGTCCTGCTAGGTTGTGAGAAAACATTCGACGTAATAGTAGGCAGTCAACTTACCAGTCTGAGGCGTGCCGCTAAGAACACCAGGAAAGGGAGAATTCCAAACTGACTTTAGCGCAGCATCATCAGCCTGCCTCTTTTCCAGTCGTAGGAGTCGTTCGGCATGGTTGTTTTGGGTGTATTGTACTTGCTTCACTTCCATCTGTAGGCTGTACAGATCTTCACGGGAAACGGGGAACCTGGGATCCATCCCCAGAGCCAGCTTCAACAATGTGACGCTTGCTGACCAAGATATGAAATCTCTGGTTATTCGTAGGTTGTGAAAAGGCCACTCGACTAGCAAAGTCAAAGTGTGGTAAGTTGGGTAACAAGAGGGAGGGGGAATCGAGGACGCTAGCAGGAAATGAACGATATGGAGACAAAACAACAGGCTTCAACTGCACAGCATAAACTGATATGACACAGCTTCTGTTTGCCGATGAACCAGCTTGGCACTGCCGACCTCGATCCCCAGTTAAGAATTAGTTCACGAGGTCCTCCCTCCCCACCACATCGCCTGGTAGAGACCACAGGGTCCTTGACGATCAGAGTGCGATCTTAGAAATCGCGGTGGTTTGGAACAGAAGGCCTTGAGTGTGGCAATAAATCGATAGCGTAGGTTATCTTTGAGTAAACAGAGGCGATAAAGAATGGCGTCGGCTCTAAAGTATGCGTCGTGGCGGCAGTGGTTGTTCGAATGCTATCACTTCGTCGTGGGCGTTGTAGGAGAATCGCTGGTCGGGACAAAGATCGTACTGCCAGCAGGCTAATGGTATGTATTTCAGGCCCTTTTCCAGGCAAAGAATCGAGGGAATAGGTATTCAGGCGTTGAAGCAGCACGTTATTGATGTGGGCGATAGGGGTCGAAGTTGGGTGTTTACTGGCGTCGCAAAGCGGGCGAGACAGCGGAAAGCGATTAGACTCGAGATAGGTAGGTTTGTGGAAAGGCTGAGTCGGTACTGAATGATTTGTACGGGTTTTGATAGTCTCAAAGTACAGAGATTGTCGTGAAGTTGTGCTGAGAGTGGTAAGAGACGAAGCAGCAAAGCGTGAAGTTGTGAATAATGTTGCGATGGAGGTTGAATTCGAGGGATGAAGCAAGTGACTGAGGCGGAGGTGCTGTACGTAAACTGGTCGGGTCGTAGCCGGGGCGGGCGAGCCGCTAACGTGGCGCCTGGTCTAGCGTCTTGTACCGCTATGCAAGCCCACTAGAAACAGGCAACGTCAGGGGGTCTAGCCGCTAAAATGAATAGAGTGGAAGCCACCTATTGTCCTACGTAACGGCGTTTCGACGTGGTCCTCGGGCAACGGGGCTGCAT
Organism: Fusarium sp. NRRL 66182; assembly: GCA_013266265.1. Classification (NCBI taxonomy): domain Eukaryota; kingdom Fungi; phylum Ascomycota; class Sordariomycetes; order Hypocreales; family Nectriaceae; genus Fusarium; species Fusarium sp. NRRL 66182. The sequence continues at coordinate 89,693 of JABFAK010000090.1, read as the reverse complement.
TGGATCGATCATCTCTCATAAATCATGTCCGATTGGATTCTCTGGCGTGTAGTGTTGTTGATTGTGCTGAATTTAATCAATAGAGCTTCTATTTCTCGGTCTTTTATCGACCGAGATGCTACATCATGGGTTCATTCGATGGTGGGGTGAAAACTAAGTAGGTACCTACCTTATCTACTACCTACGTCTCTAGACTTTACACCGCATAGATATTACAGCAATACAAGTATTGAAATACAAACCTCTCGCAAGACTCTATCATATCTAATGGTTCTATCTGTCCATCTTTGTCCTTGGACCTAATCACCAGTCTTCAGGGTAGGCTGAAGCTCGAGAAGTTCACGCCAGTCTGGGATTACGAAGCCCTGACGGTCGTCATCAGCAAGACCCTGCCACTCCTTGCCAATCAACGGCCTGATGGTCTCATAAAACACCTGGTATCCAGCTCCGCTCATATGAAGGCCATCATGAAGGAGAGCATCCAGGCCGCCCTGCTTTCCATTCTCAGGGGAACCTAGCCACGGGCCGCCAGCTGTATAGTCGCCGGGTGAGAGGGAGATGGCCTCGTCCATCTGTGCCTTCCAGAGGTCCACGAGAACCACCCCAGGATTCTCTCGTGCGACTTGACGAGCAACCTCAGAGTAGGAGGCGCTGACAGCAGACGTTCGGATTGCTCCCTTGTGGCCGTTCGCTATAGATGATGGTGTCGTCTTGATCTCGTCCAGAGGAGGGGGGGTGACTAGTAGAATCTGAGGCTTGTGGGCAGCAATGTTTGGGTGGTTGATGATCTTTGTGAGGTTTTGCTTGTACCGGTCAATGGGAACGTGCTGCTTGGTAATAGCATCCTCGAGCACCGCATCATTGGCGCCGAGCAGGAGAACCTAGTCACATCGCAATCAGTCACGTCGCCAATGCCATGCCTTGATCGTAAGAGTCTGGCTCACCAGATAGTCCATCTTGGGCGATGAGGCTGTGCGCTCTGGAAAGATATCTGGCAGATACCTAAGCGCGATATCGGTGTTGAAGCCCGAGTAGCCTCGATTCACAATGTCCAGACGCCGGATGAAGTCTGAGAGTAGAGCCAGAGTTAGATCACCATTTGAGTCAACGGCAGGTTAATTCTCACTAGACTGCAGAGCAGCTTGGAAGGAGAAGCCCTCCTGGAGAGTAGCGCACTGCTGGAACAAGGAGTCTCCGAAGAGAACAACCTGAGGAACTGTAGACTATGATTTGTGAGCTCTCTTCTGCCTCTATCGAGAACCGTGAGTGTCTTACGGCCATGTTGTAGGTAGCTATAGTTTGTTGTGTCTGTTGAAAACTGCAAAATGATCTGCGGGGATTGCGAGAGTTACAAGTAGTTGCAGCTAGAGTAAGCTTGTTTAACCAAGGGACATGCAGTCTATTTCATTTTAACCGTTTCTCATGTGCCTCTCTGCGCCAGTTGTGGGGGTTTCGAGCGAATTATGTAAGTATCTTGAGAGTAAAGACTTTGAGAGGCCAAAGTGGACCATGACATAAATGGTGGCTACTTTTAAGGAGAAGCAATATCCTTCAAGTTTGGAGTATCTTTCAACTCGGTACAGGTCGAGTTGCTTATCTCGGCGACTATCACAAAGGTAGGACTCTGTAATATCAACTACGCTCACGCCGGTTTCAGTAAAAGAGTCAAAGAACACAAGTAACTAGCTGTGTCTTTGAGAGCTTACAAGTTGATACCCGCCTACAAAATCCGCAAAATCCATAAAGTAAGCATTGAGCCATCTGAGTTAGGAGAATCGTTAGGAAACTATCATACATAGGTAGACATTCAATCATGCGAGCCAAGGTCTGGTTGATGTCGGTTCCCTTAGAGGTACGTAGTGGGGAAGAATGAATCCAATCCATGTGGAGTACATCCAATACGCTACACCCAACTCTAGTTAGTTAGCAGCATCTTTATCGATAACAAACTCGAGACTCTTTTTTTCTGTCGCCAAAAAATTTCCAGGTCTGCCTCACTCTGATGCTATCACCGACAACGTCGTTATCAACATCCCCCCCGCCATCCACCGCCAAGAGCCTGAGGTGCAGCCCTTCTCGTCATGGCGACCTCTCTCGCTGCTCAATTGGCGCAGGTGGCCGCCAATTCAAAGTCAACTCTTAATGTCAAGGCGCAAAAGGCTGCTCACTCCAAGTCGCTGATTTGGGAGCCTCGAGTCGCCGCTACCCAGAGCTACCAAACTCTTTATACCACTTGTTTCCAGGGATTCGAAGAGCTCTGCCAGCTCGATGCCCGATTCACGCCCTTCCAGTCGACCATTTTCAGCGAGGAGAGCCAAAATCAGGATCGCACGCAGCTCACGGCCTCTGAGAATGAGGAACTCGACCGTCGAGTCGAGGCCTTCCTGCGCCTTTCAGGTAGCCGACTTAGGCTGATGCCTGCGATCAAGTCTATTGAATGGCTTATTCGCAGATTCAGGTAAGGTAGAGCCTTGCCTGTCGGCGCGGAAGTAGACTAACACGAGGCAGAATTCACGAGGAAAATACCCAGGCCCTGCTTCTCACGTTCCTACCTTATCACTCCATCCCAGCCTTCGCTACTCTTTTGTCGATCCTACCGAGCAAGATCCCCCACGACTTCCGCTTCCTCGATCCTTACATTCGTTCGGTCACGCCCCCTCCTCGATCTGTGTTGGTTCGCCAAGCCATCCAGCACCATGCGTTCTTGACTCTCATCTCTGAGTACACCCTCGAGTCATGCCGGATGCAGTACAACTACCCTGCCCTGGTCTCTTTCTGGGCCGGTATTATGACCGAGGCAGTCAGCGGCATTCTGGACAAGACTAGGTCAGGCAGAGCCGCGGTACAGAGCGAAAACGACCAGGCCTTGCTTCACCGATTGGGTCCCGTCTTTGCTGAATCGTTGGTCATGAAGAAGGTTCCCAGCGTACAGATCGCTTCATACATGGCGATCGCAGTGTTTGTTGCCAAGGGCAATCTCGAGGATATCGCTGTCACCGCGTTCATGGACCAAACTGTCTATGGTTGGACCAACGAAACCGTGCGACCTGCTCTTGTTTGTCTTGCCATCCTAGCGCAGTACAGATCTGCCAAGCAAATGAGCAGCAAGACCACAAAGGCACTCATCAAGGTTACAGATGTCGGAAATCTCCTTGTGGAAATCGGCCAAGAACGCCGGGTTGACAAGTTGGCTAACGGTCTCTGTCTTGCACTGATTGAAAGACTTACCAAGAAGGGCGACGCTCGAGGATTGGCGACCATAATCACCGTCTTGGGTAGCTCAATTCTCAAGGAGAAGCAAATCGCAGTTGTTTTCAAGTCTCTTATTTTGACCGCTCATCGACTTAACGACGACAATGACGAGGATGGCGCACTTCGACGAGAGCTCGGCTCGGCACTTATTACTCTTTCCCAAAATACCGGAAAATCCGGTGATACCATTCAGTCTGTTATTGAGGAAGTCAAGTTCGATATCGAGGAACTAGAGATGAAGCTCGATCTTTCATTCCGCTCACGAAGACTACCCGAAACGACCAAAGACGACCAGGACATGGCTAATGGTAATGAGGAGAAAAAGGCGCCTCAAGATCTAGGTCTTCTGCTTAGGGAGCTCTCTGACCGTCCCGAATCACTCTCTCCTTGTCTTGTGCCTCAACCTAGTGAGATCTTTGACGAGTTTAGCCATATATTTTTCAACGTCGTTTCCGAGAGCTCTAAAAGCTCTGATCTGCTCTCCGAGTTTGAGCTGAATCCCAAACTCCACCGGCAGTCTGCCTTCAAGGACTGCACTTATTTCAGTTTCTTTATTCGCATCTGGAGTGGTCCCTACCCAGCTTTGGCACGCGTTGCGGCTCTGGATATGGTTAAGAAGAGGCTCAAGGCTGGTGATGCTGGAAAGACGGATCTTCAGGCCTTGCTCCCTTATTGCGTCTCAGCACTTAGCGACCCTTCTAAACGCGTTCGTCAGGCCGCTGCCGACTTGATTACTGTCCTTACTAGCCTTTACACTCCCCCAGTTCCCTCGAAGGGACTAAAGCTTTGGGGAGAAAAGGAATTGTACGGAAAGTCGACAGAGATCGCTTCTCTAACTTCCGATGTTGTCGCCAAGGTTCTGCACTTGCAAATTCTCCCTAGTGTGGAGGAGTGTGTTATGGATCCCGAACATATATCTGCCGTACTCCGTACCTCGATTGAGCAAGGCAAATATCAGTCTAAGCCTGATCCTTCGCTGGACAAGAAGGACCACTTGTCCCAGCCCGGAAGGTTGTCTCTCCTCCATTTCCTTGCTTCGCATATCGTCAACACGCCTTTGATCCTAGTCAAGAATAGGCTACTGAACACTGTCAACGAAGTCCGAGGAGTGAGCACCACAACAAGAACCCAGCTTCTGCTTCCTGCTCTACAGTGGTGGGCCAGCTTAAGCGAAGACGATGCAGCTAAGCTCTGCGGTTCGGAACGCTTGGAGAAGTCGGATATGGATAACCGCTTTGTTGATGTCGTTGTTCCGAACGATACAGCAGGACTAGAATTCTTCCTCGAGTTCCTCCGGGAACCCGAACAGAGAGAAAAGGCCGATCTCATCCGTGCTATCTTTGCTCGAATCAAGAAGATGTGGTCCTCCATGAAGCCCGATGTCAAGTTCATGGCCGCTGAGCAGTTGCTAGACATCTCGCAGGAATCAGCTGTTTCAAATGACACCAAGTCTGTTGTCTCTGCAGAGGCTGCCGATTTGTTGAGGAACGTGCGACTGACAACTGACATTCTCGCCTTCTTCCTTGACTCTATCCAGACTGGCACCAAGATGATCACCGAGCCCCCGCCTAACAAACGACGCCGAACTAGCTCTTCCGGAGGTGACCGCGGTCTTATCACCCAGGTTACTCCTGAGCTTAGCCAGGCACTGCGAAAGGTCACATTTGTTCTACAATTGGTTGAGAACTCCGACCCTGTCGAGCACCCCGAGCTTTTGGACGGACTTTTCACCGCCCTATCTGAGCTCCAGCACTTTAGAACGGTTGTTGGATCCGAGTTGGGCTACCTGCAGAACCTCATTCTGCGAAGTCTGCTTGCCATGATGCCAGCTTACAAGACGAACAAGAGGCTCAAGATCGATAGCTCTGGCGGCTACGGTGATTTGCTTGTTAACTGCATCCAAAAGTCATCTAGCCCGGTTGTCCAGAACGCTGCTCTTCTCCTGATTGCCAGCCTAGCTACCACCGCACCAAATTTAGTACTTCACAGTGTCATGCCCATCTTCACTTTTATGGGTACTTCAGTTCTGCGACAAAGCGATGACTACTCGGCCCACGTCGTGTCTCAGACTATCAAGGAGGTTATTCCTCCATTAATTGAGTCCCTGCGTCAAGGACAGAAGAGCCCCGTTGCCGGTGCCTCTGACATTCTTGTGAGCTTCACGACTGCTTATGAGCATATCCCTGCCCATAGACGACAGGGTCTGTTTGTTGCCCTTGTCGAGACTCTTGGTCCTCAAGACTTCCTCCACGCCTTGATTAGCATGTTGGTGGACCGATACGGTCCTAGTGATGCGCTGTTGCAGTTCGTTATTGAGCTGTTGAACCACTTTAGCATCCAGACACAACTGGAAACACTTGTCAAGCTTCTCAACCTCATCGCTGATCTTTTCAAGAGCAAGCCCGGCATCTCTTTCGTTCTCCTCGGTATTAGCGAGGACAGAGGCAACAAGGATAAGAAGGATCTTGACGAGATTGCGCTCCGCCAACTGTCAGCGTTTCCCAGCTTTTTGGCCAACAAGAAACTTCGGGCACAGATTGGAGGTCTAATGGAGAAGGACGATATGGACGCATCGAGGTTAAGGGAGCTTTATGCCACCCTGCTCGAGAACATCCTTGTTCTGGCCGAAACGGTCAAGGAGACTAAGACTCTCCACGGTCGTTGTGGACAGGCTCTCTCCAACCACCTCAACTTGTTATCGATTGGAGAGTTTATCAAGGCTGTGGAAAATCTGCTCGACAGACCCGACATGGGCTTGCGACAGAAGGTTCTCCGCGCGCTCGAGGTCCGTGTCGAGCAGGAAAGCAACACCGATCCAGCATCAAGAACGGTTCTATTGGCATTCCTTCCTCAGCTTACGGCTGGTATCAGGGAGTCGAGTGACATGCGCTACAAGCACACGGCCGTTACTTGCGTGGATAAGATTGCTGAAAAGTATGGCAAGAAGGATATTGAGGCAGTGGTAGCGGCCGCTACTACGATCGCTGGCGAGCATTGCCTGGGGCAGTCTGAGCAGCGCCTCCGCGTTATGGCACTGCTGTGCCTCACCTCGCTCGTTGACGTTCTGCAAGACGCCATCGTGCCCGTGCTGCCAAGCGCAATCCCTCAGGCAGTCAAGTACCTTGATGAGAGTCTGAAGGAAGATGCTCGAGACGAAGAGCTCCATGTTGCCAGTTACGGATTTATCAGCTCTCTGGCTGAACACCTTCCTTACATGCTTTCGACTTATCTCGACCACATACTGGAGGTTTCTAACAAGTCTGCTAAGACGGAGCTCGAGGACGAGACGAAAGAGAGCCGTGTTGATTGCCTTCACTTCTTGGCTAAGCAGCTCGAGGCAAAGGAGATCTTTTCGGCACTGGACCGCAACTGGGAGAGTGCCAGGAGCGCCGGATTCCCTGTACGTTACGAGGTACCCAGCGCACATGTGTGAAGAATGATGTGGCTAACTATTGCAGGCTGTTGCTGAATATCTAGATGTCCTAGGCTTGGCGATTGACAAGCACCCCAAGTCTAGAATTTCCAAGAATGTCACGCTACTTTCGAGCATTCTCACCAAGGTCTTTGACCTTGGACGACAAGAATGTTCCAAGGGCAGCCTGGGCGAGCAAGATCTTTTGAGGCTCAGTGCTCTCGACGCGAGCGCAAACGATAAGGCTTTGAAAATGATTTACAAGCTCAACGACGCGGCATTCCGACCAGTGTTTGTGCAGTTTATTGAGTGGGCAAGCTCTGGCCTGTCCAAGAATGACCGCGCGGGACGTTCTCTGCGCCAATACAGTGTTTACGGATTCCTTCACGCCTTTTTCGGAAGCCTCAAGTCGATTGTCACCAACTACGCTACGTACATTGTGGAGGACGCTGTCAAAATCCTCGAGGCAGTGGATCTCAGCAGCACTGAGGAGCGACAACTCTGGACAAGGGTACTACAAACTCTGGGCAGCTGTTTTGAGCACGACCAGGATGACTTCTGGCAAGCTCCGGCCCACTTCAGCGCCGTTGGACCGGTGTTGATGGAGCAGTTCTTACATGCCGGCACGGTGGAGGTTACGGAGCACCTCATCCCGGCAACGGTGGAGCTTGCCTCGGCAGCGGACTCACAAGCCCACCAGAAGGAACTCAACTCTGCGCTCCTGAAGCATCTGCGATCCGAGTCTGCAGCAGTGCGACTAGCCGCGGTCAAGTGCGAGCAGGCACTGACGGACCGCTTGGGCGAGGAGTGGCTGTCGATGCTGCATGAGATGCTGCCTCGAATCAGTGAGCTACAGGAGGACGATGACGAGGTGGTTGAGCGTGAGACACACCGATGGATTGTCAAGATTGAAGGAGTGCTGGGTGAGAGCCTGGATGCCATGTTACAATAGCCGAAAGGGGCGTGAGGATGTTACAGCACGAGACGGACGAAGGGAAGGACGTGAATGTATTGGTGTTGTTTATCAAAAAAGCTTGGCAAGAACCAGACTATGACGTAGAGTTTCATAGCCAGAGACAGAAGGTTTGCTATATGAAAATGAACATGTTTACTTATTAACATGTGGAGATTGAGTGGGTAGTTTGCCATGTGAGGATGTGCCTGGTGTGTCGACGAAGGAATATATCGGACCGGCAAGGTAACAACTGCATGTGAAGTACCTATGAGTCAAACCATGACGAGTCTCGAGGGATATTTCGTATTCATGGATGGTGTTTAACGTCAGTTGTTAGACTCATCGGACACCCGGAGCATTAGTGGGGCACGCGGGTCGCCGGAGCGGAGCGGAGCCTCGCAAGGTGGAGCGAATTCGGGCAGCTCCTCCGGTGAATTATCGTCAGCGGAGTGCTTCTTCACCGGAAGATGGAACATACGGGTACTAACAAAGCTGAGATAGCAGAGGACGGACCCAGTACCCGATACAAGGCAAAGTTACAGTTACTAGCTGCATTGCATACCCCTTGATACGTAATCTGCGAATTGTAAGTTTAGTCAAGCAAGTGACGACGGATTGATATAATAAGTAGCTAAGAATGCCGCTTACTTACTTACGGCCTCTGTAACCAGAGTTTCAACGACATGTCATGAGATAGTTCTTGGCCATTCTCGTTTTTCATACACGAATTCAACTTCTCCATTGAACGAATTTCTGTTGCATCAGTGCATCACCACCCTTATTACGGTGGAGGCAGCTGAACAGAAAGCGACGTAGACGGAGAGGAGAGACTTGGGATATCGCTTAGCTACGGACCGATTTCCAACCTCGACTTTGTATTCATCAGGCTGATTTATTGGTGATTCAACGGTCTTTCTCGGTCAGAAAAAGAGAGTGCATGCATACGCCATGGCCAGTCTCGTACGTAGAGAACCACGCTCGCTGGTGAGGTTGGGGGGCGTGTCTTGCAAGAGATTTGCTAGCACGGTAGTCCAAGAAGGTGAGTGATCCAGTTCCAAGTAATGTAGCAGAAATTTGACCACGTTTGGCTTGTTCTTCTTATCTCCAGGCACAAAAGAACGCATCGTCGTCTTGGGCTCAGGCTGGGCAGGCTACGCCCTCGCCAAGTCAATATCACCCTCCCAAGCATCACGCATCCTCATCTCACCCCGCTCTCACTTTGTCTTTACTCCTCTCATCGCCTCAACAGCCGTGGGAACACTCGAGTTCCGCGCTGCCGTCGAGCCCTGCCGCAAACTTGACCTGACCGAGTTTCATCAGGCGTGGGCGTCTGACATCGACTTTACCAACAAGACCATCACCGTCGAGGCCAACCAACACGATGGCGTGGCAGCTCGGACGGGCAAGGATCTCCTCAAAGGCCTCGAGTTCCAAGTTCCCTACGATAAGCTCGTCGTAGCCGTTGGGTGCTACAGCCAGACTTTTGGGGTCGAGGGCGTTAAAGAGAATGCGTGTTTTCTACGAGATGCTACTGATGCGAGAACAGTGCGTCTAAAGGTGCTTCAGAAATTCGAACAGGCGTCTCTGGCGAGCGTGAGTGACGCTGAGAGGAAACGACTACTTCACTTTGCAGTCGTGGGAGGTGGTCCTACAGGTATCGAGTTTGCAGCCGAACTTCATGATCTGGTACATGAAGATTTGACCAAGCTGTATCCTGAGCTGGTGCCTCACGTGGGCATCACGATATACGACATTGCTCCCAAAGTTCTTCCCATGTTTGATCGCAACCTGGCCGCATACGCTACAAACATGTTTAGCCGCGAGGGCATCCAAGTCAAGACAGAGCATCATCTGCAACGCATTCGTCGAGATGGGGAAGTCTTGCTCATGAGCATCAAGGAAGAACCTGAAGAGGTCGCTGCAGGTGTCGTTGTATGGAGCACAGGTCTTATGCAGAACCCTCTGGTGGGAAAACTAGTTGGTAAAGACATCAAGGGCATGGGTAGGATTGCAAAGGACACCAAAACAGGCGGGTTCTCAGTCGACGAGCATCTCCGCGTCCAGCTCGAGGCTCAAGACTCGGGCGGAAAACATATCAACAAGACCCTCCCCGACGTCTACGCCATAGGCGACTGCGCTGTCGTCGAGGGCCAGTCACTCCCGGCTACAGCACAAGTAGCCAGCCAGCAAGCTACGTATCTAGGCAAGAGATTCAACTCTGGTACGTCTAACCAGGGCCCTCCAACTGCGCCATTTCAATTCCGCAATTGGGGTACCATGGCGTATCTTGGTGGATGGAGGGCGATTCATCAGAAGGGGGGTGATGAGCTCAAGGGTAGGGCGGCGTGGATTCTCTGGAGGACGGCGTATTTGACAAAGAGCATGAGTGTAAGGAACAAGCTGATGATTCCGTTTTACTGGCTGATTACGTGGATCTTTGGAAGGGATATTTCGAGATTTTAGATGGTGTTTTGATCAATGTATTGTACAAAACTGTAGCATAGTCATTTGATCATATGGCACTTACTACAGACAGGCTACAACAACTAAAAGTGGAATTTAGTATTCTAAGCATAAACCACTCTATATGAATAATACTTGTTCTTTTGCCTACCTTGGTATCCTTCGTGTCGTTTGCCAAGAATATAGGTGAGGTACCTATCTATTATCATAGCATATCGCTCATCGGCTTTGCCTTACCCTATGTCATAGGCTCGTCAATCACCTCATCAGCTTTTAAGCCGCTCACTCCACTCTCGATCCTCAACAACAGCAAGTAAGTGATCGGTCCTGTTACCAATTATTCTAGATAACTATTTATCTACACTAGAAAGGGCGTCACTTATAGGTATGACCTTGATCACATTGTCAATCTCCAGCTGACCCCCGCTATTCACAAGCCCCTCCTTTTCACGCTTTGGGCCTCAACAACACAACGACACACCACAATCATGACAAAACCCTCAGTCGACTATAGCCTCTACCTGGTCACAGACTCAACTCCCGAAATCCTCGGCCATCGTAACCTCGAACAAGTTGTCGAGGCTGCTCTGAAAGGCGGCGTCACTCTTCTCCAGTACCGAGACAAGCACAGCGAGCATAGCATTGTTGTAGACACGGCAAACAAGCTGCACGCTATTGCTCGGCGCTACAATGTCCCTCTACTAATTAATGACCGTGTTGATGTTGCTGCTGAGGTAGGGTGTGAGGGCGTTCACATTGGACAAGATGATATGGGTATGTATGCTTACACTTCTGATCGTCTGGACCAATACTGACAATGCGGTAACTTGTAGCATACGAAGAGGCCAGGAAGCTCCTGGGCCCAAACAAAATCATTGGTGTAACCGCAAGTTCAAGAGAAGAAGCGCTCAAAGCCTGTGAATCGGGCGCCGATTATCTCGGTATAGGAACAGTCTATTCAACCCAGACGTAAGTCTTGTACATGATGCGATGCAAACAAACCGCCCAACCCGCGCCTGACACCCAATATATCAGCAAAAAAGACACAAAATCCATCATCGGCCCCTCCGGCGTCCGTGAGATCCTCTCGGCCCTCCACAGCACCGGCCACGGCTCCGTCCCTACCGTTTGTATCGGAGGCATCAACGCAAGCAACACGGCCCCGGTCCTCGCCGCAGCCGGATCCCCAGTCAAGGCTCTCGATGGCGTCGCCGTCGTGAGCGCTCTCATAGCTGCTTCTGACCCTGCTGCTGTCGCCCGCGATCTTCTCGGCAAGGTCATCGTTGCCAAGATCCCCGAGGTCATTCGTGCCGTGGCTGAGAAGACACCTCTCTCGCACAACATGACCAATTTGGTGGGTGCAGCCAACCTTTTTCTTTTGCCGCTGAACAAGTCAACATGTTCATGCACATATAGGTCGTACAAAACTTTGCCGCAAATGTAGCACTCTGCGTAGGCGCCAGTCCCATCATGGCCAACTACGCTGAAGAAGCAGCCGATCTCGCCAACCTCGGCGCCGCCCTCGTAGTCAATATGGGCACCGTCACTCCTGACGGCCTCAAGAACCATGTCCAAGCAATCAAGGCCTACAACGAGGCTGATCGGCCCATCGTCCTCGACCCTGTCGGGTGAGTCTCTTCCCCTACAAACCGCATATGCAAACTGAGACCTCTGCAGCGCTGGCGCAACATCCATTCGTCGCAACGCTGTAAAGACTCTCCTAGATGCGGGCCATTTCACCGTGATCAAGGGCAACGAGGGCGAGATCCAAACCGTCGCTGGCGCCACCATCACCCAGCGCGGTGTCGACTCGACCTCATCCCTAAGCTTTCCTCGGAAGGCCTCGCTCGTGCGCTCTGTCGCCCTGCGCCACCACAACGTCGTCATCCTCACGGGCGCCGTTGATCTTGTTAGTGACGGAGTCCGCACTCTGGCCGTCAGCAATGGACACCCCTATCTTGGCGAGGTCACTGGTACGGGATGCACTCTTGGTACGACCGTCAGCGCCATGGTTGGTGCGTATGGTGCTGACCATTTACTTGCTGCTGTGACCGCCACGGTTATGTTTGGACTCGCTGCTGAGCTTGCCGCTGAGAGAAATGAGGTTCGTGGGCCCGGAACCTTTGTACCGGCCTTCTTGGATGAGTTGCATGGTATTCGAAAATCAACTGCTAGAGGTGACTTGCGGTGGTTGAACATGGCCAAGGTCAAGGCAGTCGAGGTCGATGCAGATCATGTCGGAGGCAACTAAAGGTTCAAAGATGGATATAAATAAAAGTTCTGGATAAAAAAGGGGAAAATCTTTGCCATCTTCAATGGTCCCTTTCAACTTAATATCAAGATTCGCCCAAAAGTCCAGGGTCGCCAACGATGTTCCACACATTATATCCACGCGTAGCCGCTGCTTGCCAGAAGTCGGTTCCTGAATCATCCATCAAGAAGTCTTGGCTGAAATTCATAAGGTCCATGTTACCAGATCCAGCAAACAATCGCTGTCTCTCCACCTTGACACAGTCTCTCACAGACTTCAGTTGCTTCACTAGTCGCTCAAAGGGGTCTGCTGGAGGTGGGGGCGTCGGGATTCCTGCAGGTGTTGCCGTACCCAGCATATTACCATGCTTGCGGCGCCCGACAATAATGTCCAGGTCACGGGCTTGCTGATCCATGACTTGGACTAGGTCAAGCTGAGCATGGACGCTGGGGAGGTCCCATCCCGGCAGCTGAAGCGTCACCAGTTTGATGCCCGCGATGATGCAGTAGACGAGTTCAGAGGCGCTCATGCACAGAAAACGTGGACGTTCGAGTTCTCGGTGGTCGAATTTGATGTCGAAAAAGGTTTTGAGTGACCCTAAACAACACCAGAGGAGGTGGAGCCGGTCTGTCATGGAGAGATGGGAGATGGCAGAGTGTTGGTCTGAGATAGCAATCTCATAGAGGAGCACTTCAGCCAAGTTGACATGGGTTTTGAGATTGTCTAAGTTATGCGTCAATGCCAAGTTCATCGGTGCTAATGAGAAAGACAATACCGTTGTCAACAAATCGTGGGCCTAGAGAAGCCTTGTACTGTTGCAATTGTTCCTCAAACGACCGCACTATCATCAGCAAGGGTGGGTTGTCGGCGTTCTTGTTGAGATTCTCCGACGTCATGGTGAGAGATATAGATTGAGCCAGCTGCTGGATGCGCACCAACTTGATCAAATACTCATCGGATGGATACTGCATATACTCCTCAAGAACTCGACAGCATGTCTCCAGCGAACCAGTGTCCATCAGAACATCGGGTCTCTTGTTTGCCGTGAACACCCTGCCCTAAGATTAGATACAGTATTTTGGCATCGAGCAGCGTCACTTACAGAGTATTGAGATAATAAGTCCCAGCATAGGCCCTCATGTGATCAAGGTTTTTGGTAAACTCCTCTCCTTGAAGGCTTGCATCCTCTTTGAACCGCAGGTTCACGCATAGAGATCGAGCAAGGAATAAAAGATTGGTCACCTGCGAGCCCTTCAAGGCATAGTGAAACCTAAGACAAGTTAGAGTGGGCCAGCTGAATTCAAACAGCTCTCATATGTCTCACATACCATGCTATCAACATCTGCAAACTATTTAGCAAGTCGAGACTGCTCAGCCCATCCACGACAGCTGCTCGACCAATCTCAGCCAGCAGCTCCTGACCAAGCTTAACTTGTCTGGCTCCGTCAAGGAAGCACCCCACCATCATGACAGCTTTCCACAGGAATGGTCGATCCTCCCGCAGCTCTAGGGCCGTCATGTGTCCAGGCACACATACAAACGGGAACAAACACGAGTGGATGGTCCTGTAGCCGTTGAGCAGCAGCTCCGCTTCCCGCGGTGTGGGCCACCAGGAATCCCACGGCCGTATCTTGTCTGGAGCTGACGGTGGAGGGTGTTGACTGGGGTTATTATCGATCCCGGGCTTTGAGGGAAACAAATGACCAAATCCATCGCCAAACTCCCATGCCTCAGACTTTCCTACAGCCTCTGGTTGTTGTTCTTCTATTGGAGAGGGAGGTGGGGATTCTTCTGAAGACTCATGTTGAACATGTGACGACAATTCTGCAAGGCGCTTCTCCAGAGCTGCGATCTTGGAGAGCTTGGGGCTCTTACGGGGTCGGGCCGGAGCCGGAGTCTGGTTCATACATGTCTTGTCTAGTCGGTGGCATCTTCAAAGTTGGGGCCTCAATGTTAGCATGCTGTAGCTAATCACTAACTTACATGGCAGCCTTAATAATCACTGACGAGAGCCACCATCAGCTGTCGAGGACCAATTATGATGGCTTACCTGTCGCATTTGAGGCTCCCTTGAGGTCCAGGGATGCACCTAGCCTTAGCCTTGGCGCATGTTGTGCATGCTTTGGGCCCCTTATTCTTGATATGAGCTGAGCCTGGACTCATCTTGTTATGACTTGGTTAGTGATTTGATCTGTATGAAGCAGTTTGAAAAGGAGACGGAGCAGAAAAATGGCGTCGACATCCTAGACATGAAGCAGTTCTTCTGCCAACCCCGGTGACTTCGGATGCCGTTGACTGGTTTGAAGTCGTATAGAAGCAGGGGTGTCGACTGTAGAAACGGAGACGGACCTTCAAAGTTGCTCCGGTCCTCCGCTTTAACGGATGGGCAGAGCCTCCGGCTGTCGAGGACCGGGAGAATATTCTTCCGCATATCGATTTACGGATAGGACTTAAAGTGTGTCAAGGTCAGCACAAACAGGGGTCTGGGTGAGGGAAGATCACGGAAACAACAGGGAACAATATAGTATGTTGTTGTGCCATATACCACGTCAAGTGGATAGGCTAAATAATTCAATTCGTACATATATCCAGTCAGGATAACGTAGATGGTAATAGATACTTCAAAATGATTGCTATATAGAAGAGAATTTGATTGCTGCGCATCATTCGTCGGCGACCGCATCGTGTATGGGTTGCTGGGCATTCCCTCCACTTAGGCAGCGGTAGCAACCTCGGAAGCCTGCTTGATCTCAAGCTCGAGAAGGGCCTCAGTGACACCGTTGACAGCCTGGCCTGTAGCCTTGATCTCCTTGGTAGCCTGCTCAATGTTGAGCTGCTTGTCTGTCCAAAGTGGCTCCTGGACGCTGTTCTCTTCACCGACGCCAATAAAGCCGCCCTCAGCAGCCCAATCAGAGGTTCGCTTGATGTTGAGACGAGTCCATATTTCATCAACGGCCTCGACAAGCTGATCGCGGTACTCCTTTACATGGCCAGGGGTAGGGGTGATTCGGAGACGCTCCTGGCCGACAGGGACAGTAGGGTAGTTGATAGACTGTACGTAGATTCCATAGTCGTTAAGGAGCATGTCGGAGGCTGCCTTGGCAGTCTCGGCGTTGCCAACCAAAATAGGCACAATGTGTGAGGGGTTAGGGATAACAGGAATATCGCGAGCGTTCATGGCCTCCTTGACAGCTCGGGTGTGCAGCTGCTGGAGTCGTCGGTCACCGTCATATTCCATTTGGTACTCAATTGAAGCCTGAGCACCAGCCATGGTGGCAGGGGGCAGAGAAGTTGTGAAGATGAATCCGGGAGCCAGAGAACGAATCATGTCAATGAACTTGGCGCTTCCAGCGATGTAGCCACCCACACAACCGTACGCCTTGCCCAGAGTACCAGTAATAATATCGATCCGGTCCATGATGGTTCCTCGAGGAGCGCCCTTGACGTGCGCCTCCCAGTCAAGATGCTCAGCAACACCAGCACCGTGAGGACCATACATGCCAACGGCATGCACTTCATCGAGAAAAGTAATAGCGCCGTACTTGTCGGCAAGATCACAAATCTCCTCGATAGGGCCGATGGAACCGCACATACTGTAAACTGACTCGAAGGCGATAATCTTGGGTACATGCAGAGGAAGCGATGCCAGCTTGGCCTCGAGATCCTGGACGTCGTTGTGCTTGAAAACAATCTTCTTGGTGCCAGAGTGTCGAATTCCCTGAATCATGGAGGCGTGATTTAAGCTGTCAGACAGAATAACGCACTCTGGCATCTTGCTGCCAAGTGTCGCTAGAGTTGCGTCGTTGGCGACATAGCATGAGCTGAATACAAGAGCACCTTCCTTGGCGTGCAGCCTGGCCAGTGTACCCTCAAGTTCAACGGCATGTCGGTTATGGCCAGAGATGTTTCGAGTTCCGCCAGCACCAGCACCATATTCCTCCAGCGTCTCATGCATCTTGTTCAGAACCCGGGGATTGCGACCCATGCCCAGGTAGTCGTTGGCGCACCATACAGTTACTCGGTCCTCCTTGTCAGACATGTGCGCACGGGGAAATTCTTTGGCCAAACGATTGATGTTGTTGAAATAGCGGTACGACTTGTCCTTGTGCTTCTTGTCGAGTTCAGTCTTGTAGAATCCTTCGTAGTCGAACTTGCCAGGAGAGTGGAAGCCAGCGGCGGCAGCAGAAGCGGTAGGGGAGGCAGAAGTGGTCTTTCGGCTTGCGTGGACACCAGGGGGGACCGGGACTAACAGACAGGTTAGACAACTCATTGACTTGGAAAAGCATGTTATCCTGTATCAGTAAAAGAGACATACCATTGTCGCGACCGTCAAAGAGCGGGCGGTCAACAGCGCGAGCCTCCTGGTTCCGGCTCGTGTGGATCTTGGCCTTGCCAGTCTTGGAGTGGCCAGAGAAAGCACGAACAGAGCCAGCAGCGCGGTGCTTGGCAGTCTGAACAGCCATAGCCTTACCCATGACGGGGCATCGCTGGCCAAGCAGCTGAAGTTTGGACATGGTGCCGCCGCAGGGCGAGGCGGGGGAGGGAAGAGCGGCCTGGGGACGAGACGAGGTAGATAGGGCGCGCAGAGTGGCGGGCGAGGCCGTCTTCAGGAACGGGCACATGGCCTTGGACTGACGAAGGACGGCATCCATTGTTGCGTATATTCGGCAGGTATCGTTGAGTTGCGAGGACAATGCCTTCGTCGAGTTGACCGGAGGGGCAAAACGTTTATATTGAACGACGGTGGAGGGGCAAAAATGCCAGATGCCAGATGGAAGAAAAGCGACGAGGGTCTGGCACTAGGCAAAGGAAGACCAATTGAACTTTTGCCAATAGAGAGTAGTGAGGTTGGTTATGTCAGGTATGTCTAAGAGAGAGGAAGAAAACGAGAAGAGGAAGAAAAAGCAGGGGAAAATAAGGCGGTAGAAGATGACCTAGGTACCTAGACAGATTCGAAGAGGCTGTCGGCTCGGTAAGAACGGTCGGTCATTGACCCACAGAATGCTTCCGTTTCGGTTCCATCCATTTCACTCGAGCAACTCCGGGCATGTTGTCCTACTTAGGCAAGTCGACAGTACATTCTTTTGTGGCCGATGCCCGCCATTTTGAGATTGTCTACCAGGCTTGAATGTACCTTGGACTTGACATACGAATGATGTTATACTCTTGGCTCACAGGCCCAATCAAAGTTGACGCATATTCCATAGAACCTCGTCTCACAATATAAAAAAAAAAGAAGAAAAAAACAATGCCGCCATGCGGCCCGCAGACTTGACCGAGGTGTGGAAATCTAGACGCACATGCCGGTGCAGGTACCGGTACAGGGCAGACGCGAGACAGCGCCCGAGTCAAACTCAGGGACGGGCGTAAAGAAATACATCGTTCTTGATTGGCTCATCTACTTTTCCTCTAACGCTAGATCCTGGGAAATCTCAAGGTTGAAATCAATTACAAGCCTGGTCCATCATTGGCCAGTCACCATCAAGAATAGTCATCGAGAGGCGAATGAATGTCGACAGAATGATATGACACGATGATTCCATAGTACCTAGCTCTTGTTTCCATACTATTTTCTCGTGCTATATAACTATCTAGTGTTATATAACTATGTAGCGGCATTTACCAACCGCAAAAGTCAGCCAAGATCCCCGAGTCCGAATATTCTCAGTCTTTAACTCCCAGTCTCGTACGATGCACCAAAGATCCACTACCCAACAATTGGTTAGGTAGTAGCAACTCCATTCTCTTCCAACCGAGACTATATGAAACAGCATCACACGCCTTTCTCCGTCATTGTCAAAAAGTATGTACTAGCACTGAAACCCCGGAGAGTTCCCTCGATTCAATCGAGTCACAATTACCGACTCTCAACTCACACTGACAAAGGCTCATGTGCGTGCCAACCAAATAGCACACAAATCACCCTTATCGTGTTTACCATCTTCAGACGCAATGAATACCACCGCTGTTAGGATTTCACAGTCTTGACATTGTAAGACGAAGGCTGTATTAGATGTGACATGCTAAGCCATCGCCTCGAAAAACACATGATTTTCCACTATGGCAGGATATGCAATGTCGTGGAAATACCCCCATCTAGATTTATTTACCCATCAAGGGTCCAATGTACAATATTTGACACACTTCCCATTACGGCATCACTCAAAATGCTAAGCTAAGCTCAAAAGGGGTATCTTCTGACTCAAATGGTATACCGCGCCGTAAACGCCATTACCACCATTTCCTCTCATGCCATCTTTTCATTGCAAGCGCATGATCCGGCAAACACCTCCTGCTCCCAGCCTGAAAAAAATCAACCCAATAACAAAAAACCACAATCTATCAAAGATAGCCTCATGTGTCACGAGGCGCGTTGTTCCTAGGCCCAATTTGTCTTTCTGGTGTCTCGATTGTAGGCGATACCCGATGTCTTTCTTCGTTCAGTGCTTGGTTCGCCCACGACGGTAAACGGACAGCTCGATGTCTCCTATTGTCCATCGCTTCCCGCATTACTTTCATGTCGTCTCTCGCCTGTGGTCTGTTGTCGCCTGGTAGTGCGCTCTGACGCCTAATGTTCTGCAAATTCTTCAAGACAACCAAGTCAGCAAAGCTTGTTTCAAAAGAAAGATTACCCCAAGCTGTGGCAGTCGGGGTTCATACATTTGGATCGGGTGCGTTGAGTTTCCGATATGCTTGGGCGGGAATGTCCTGTTCCTGGAGCCCATTGATGATTTGGACTCGCTGTTCTAGTTCCTTCTCGTCGGCCAGTGCCACATATTCGGGGCTCAGATGACCCGCGATGAGGGCGAGCACGAACTTTTCGTGTGATAAGAGCCCGTTGAGAAGCTTCCAATGCTGCGAGTCAGGTAGAAACCCACAACCACGCTCTTTACGGAGTTGATCCACCCTTTCCGTCAGAGATCTGGCAATCCCAGCTGCATCCCCTCCCGTGTATGGCACTTTGCGGTGCTGCAAGTTCTGAATACTCTCTCTAAAACGTTTTTCAAACTCTACCCTCGCGGGGATTTCAGACACGTTGAAGAGTCCACCTTTCTTAGAAATGCTCATCTGCGGAGGAGTCCCAGGGCTTTGGGCTGGCTTGAGCTCCCGATTCAGCGTGCTGGTTGCTGCCGCCATGGTCATTGGACCGGCTGGTGGAGTTTGTGGTCTTGGTACTGGCTGCTCTATAATCGATGGTTCAGATTGATGATGTTGCCCAAAGAACGTGTTCGCACCAGCCATGGGCATAGGAGCTGGGCCCTGAGCAGAGGTTACAGGTTGTTGGGGTGCAGGCTGTGTCGGCTTATCGTCTTGGTAAGCGTCAAACACCGGGTCGTTGGGTAGAAGACTTACTGTTGTACTTGGATCGACCAACGACCTGCTGACACCCGATAGAGCCGGCCCATAGTGCTGTGTCTGTCCCCAGTCAGGCAATTCTGAGGTTCCATCCAGTGACTGGTGTTTAGGTTGAGGTGGTGGTGGAGGAAGATCAGGGCGCTGCGCTTGCAATGCCAACAATCTAGACTGTTCCATCAGGTCTGCTCTGCCTTTGGCCCTCGCGTACTCCTGCGGATCAGTAGCGCGAAGGTGGTTCAATTTGATCATTTCGGTCACCTCGTGTTGCTCTGCGTCCGTGAGCGTGGCGTTAATATCCTCTTCTTCAAACGTATCCGTCGTCACGATGGAACGGATTGCTTCGCCGTTATCTCGGAATTGGATAAGCTTGTCGAGAACCATATCTCTTCCGATGTAGGGTTTGAGATTGATCGCCTTTGTCGGCTTGATTTGCGCCACAAGGTCGCCTTTCCGCTTCGACCAACTGACAGGGTTCTTCTTGTCAACCACTCGGGATGCCAGCTGCATCTTGAACACATGTTTGTTGTGAAGTGTGTCCTCAAAAGTGCCTGCCACCATAAAACGATAGACAAAGACAGGCTTCTCCTGACCCAGGCGATACGCGCGTCCCACAGCCTGTTGCTCGTTCATCGGGTTCCATTTGATGTCGAAGATGACCACCCTGTTGGCTCCTTGGATGTTGAGACCCATACCGCCCGCAGTCGTGGATATCAAGTATATCTCCTTGTCGTCTGTATTGAAGTCCTTGATTGACTGCTGTCGAGTTCCAATTGGGGTTTTGCCATCTAGGCGGGAAGTTCTTCTGGCTTGCATTCTGCACATGTTCTCGAGATAGTCCAGCGTGTCCAAAGACTGGCTGAAAATGAGGACTTTGTCATTGACCTTGCGCGCTTCGTCAAGTATGATGGTCAACAACTCCGTTTTCCAAGAAAGAGATGGCGTCGACATATCATGAACAGACCGGAACGCCTTCAGGAACTCTGGGATAGTGGCTTTGGGAAAGGACTTGTCAGTGTCCTTGTCGTCGTTTATGTCTCCACTTGGTAATATGCCTGCCTGGATTTTCTTAATCTTTCCCTCGAAGCATTTAGGATGGCTACATATCAGTCCGAGGTGGCTCATGGCGGCAAAAGTCTCAGC
The DNA here is from genome assembly GCA_013266265.1 of Fusarium sp. NRRL 66182. Lineage (NCBI taxonomy): Eukaryota > Fungi > Ascomycota > Sordariomycetes > Hypocreales > Nectriaceae > Fusarium > Fusarium sp. NRRL 66182. Next base: position 68,864 of record JABFAK010000090.1, on the reverse strand, counting down.
CTGTGTGTCGCTGCCTTCTCTGAATATGCCCCCCAGATACAGCTCATACAACTTTATCTGAGCCTCTGTCGGCGGCACAAAAAGAATGAACTCTTGCTTGGGCGGCAACTCATTTTTGAGGGCCGCAATCGTCCGTCGATTAACCTTGGGTGCCACCATCACCTTGAGGGCCTCTAATTTCATTTGAGCCCTTCTCCTTTCAAAGGCCGTGCTATCGTGGTACAAGCCTTGCTCTACTGGAAAAGCGAAAATTTCACGGAACTCAGAAATTGGACCAAGAAAGTTGGGTGCGACCCAGTCGATCATGGCATAGTACTCAAGGACGTTGTTAGACAGAGGCGAGCCCGTGAGCGCCAGCCGGGCCTTGGTTTTGAAGCGCGAACATGCGAGATTAGTTTTGGAGTTTTGGTTCTTCATAGCATGTGCTTCATCAGCAATGACTATGTCGGGGGTGTCGGTAAGGAGATTTGCTAGCGCTTCCGACATACCAAGAACCCTCCTGAACATGCCGTAACCTATCAGCAGGACGCCTTGGCCGGAAGCCCAAGCCGAAACTGTCGAGGATCTTTCATGCCCTGACATACTCGATGTAATCTTGCGCAGAGGGCCGAGTAGATTTTCGGGTGCCCAGGTAAGAAATTCATCCATCCAATTGTCCACCAAAGGAGACGGGCAAAGGACTAGAGTCCGCGAAGCTCTCAAATCTTCAGGTATTTGAGCAACTACAGACGGATCAGGGGATTGGGACGCTTCTGCCAAGGCAACAAGCAAGGTGATGACCTGCATTGTTTTACCAAGCCCCATCGTGTGAGCAAGTAAGCAGCCTTGTCGCAAGTTGGAATCCCGGACGATCTGGTTCCACATGAAGCGGACACCATCAACCTGATGGTTCTTGATGCGCTGACCGACTACTTCGTTGATGTAAATGAGCCCTTGGTTTTCCTCCTTACTTTCGTTGATGATGAGGCGAGTCCTATCTCCCGACACCAGGCCCTGCGAAATGAGTTGTTGCCTTAGTTTCTTCCTGCGAGTTTCTTGTTCTTGTAGTCGCTGATTTTCTCGCTCTCGGAGATCCACGGCTGCTTTGTCACGGATGATTTCCTTTTCTTTCGGCTTCTGACTTCTTCCAACGCCTTCTCCCTCCTGTTCCTCATCGTCTTCTAAATCATCCAGCCCATCTTCTAGATCGTTTGGGAGCAAAAACATTTCATCGGGACCATCTTCTCTGTAGACCTGACTGTCTTGAGGCAGATGACATGCCAGTTGCTCGATGAACTGACAGAAAAACTTGAAGAACTGTACACGTGCCCCATTGAGACGCCTTTTAAGCTTCTTTGGCTTAAGAGCGAGCAGCTGCTCTTCCTTCGTGTGCTGACACATTGAGAAACAGTGGAAAAGACGTATAACGTCGAAAGAAACCACTTTAGGGTTGTCTAGAGTCAATTCCTCGATATGCTTGAGGGGTTCCGAGGTGTAAGCGACAAAGTGTTTATCCCAGATCCCACCAGGTTGCTCTGATAGAATCAGATCAACTACCGACTTTCGACGTGCATGTTCCATACGCCACATCTCGCCAACCAACAATCTCCAGCGATCATTGCTCTTTGCCAACTTTCTAAGTGGCTTGTTTCCGATTTCTTGCAAATTGCCGAGCGAATCGATGGACGGAGGTTTAATGACATGACTGTTGTTGGGAGGATCATCGAGGGCTTGAATCTCGGGAATCTGATTCTCAACGTCGCTCTTCTTAGGGGCGTGGCTTTCAAGAGCGCTGCTTCCAGGAACGTAACTGTCTTTTTGCGAGTGCTTTTGTAATGTACTATTCATTGCTTTGATAGGGCTGGTCAGGTCAATAGGATGAGTAAGGTCAAAACCCAAATCTGTTGGCTCATCTATGTCGTCCTGAGTCAAATCCACAAAGTCGAGTTCAAACTCTAGTGATGGCGATTCCTCCTTCATAACGTGAGGAAGCGAATCCAGATCCATAGGAGCAGGCACAGCATCTTCGACCATGCCTATAGGATCATCAGGGACAATGAAGTCATCTTCGTCAGAGCTACTGAAAAGTTCCTCGTCATGCAAGCTCTTCGGCTGTGTGGCTGCTGCTTTAGGGCGATGAACTCTTGGTGGCTTGGGAGGTGGTTTGGAGGATTGGAGAATCGTGATCAACCATGTTTGATATAGCTTGTCTTCAACACTTTGCTCCAGGCTTCTGGCTGCCTCGCGGTAGTTGGCCTCCATTGTCCACTCTTCGCCTTCTATCTCCTCAAAGTACTTGTTGATGCGGGCCTTGAGGCGTGTGGCCATTTGGTGAGCGTTGTGAATTTGCAGCCTTGTAGTCCCGCAACGTCGAGCTCTCTGCCATAGAGTATATGCTTTCCGCTCGTATTTTGGTAGCTTCTTCTCTTGCCAAGACGCCTCCATGGCTGCGATAGCCTCATGTAGTATTTCCCTGATTCGTTGAGGACGTACGAAAGGATAACGATCTGGAGAAAGCGCTTTCAGCCTTTCTTCTTCCAATTCCTCTTCTTTGATCTCTCTCAATGTGTCGCTGTCCCATTCCTCGGCGAGATCGTCTATCCCAAGGATCTCATCGGACTGATTGGAAATAGGGCTGGATGACCTCAAAGAACGCTGTGGCATGCGATAGTGATCTAGAAGGAACTTCTTGATGGATTTATTCGCCACAAGTCTTCTGGCCGGTGGCAGCTTGTGTAAGCTGACAGCTGAGAAATCATCGCCGTCTTCCACAAGAAGCGAACTTAGCGCGCCAGTTGGCGATTTGATAGCTTCTTTTGAAATCTTGCCTTTTCCCAACCATGCGCACGGGGAAGAGTTTTCCCAAGGAAAAGCTTCAAGTTCTCCGTCCTTCGGTCCTACATCGGACTCCGGCCATGACTTTTCGGCATAATTAAGTATGTCGGCTTCCGTAGGAATGAAGGCGGCGGCAATGTTGCGAGGTTTCTCTGTCAAAAGCATGGGCGCCACTCGTCTGCGTTTTGGCGACCTCTCCTCAGCCTCTGGTACTCGGCCGAAGGCTTTGTGGGAGGGCGACGTTTGGGGCGCCTGTTTCTCAGGCGCATCGGCAGTAAAAGATGGGCTAACTCGCGCTGGCGCATCTAGAGGCGTCTCGGCTGTGGCAGAGACTGGGCTAAATGGCACATTTCCCTTCAGGCGATCACCGTTGGGCAAGATGGAGAAATATGCCCGTTCTGCAGCACCTCGTTTTGGCGTTTCGAACTCCTCTGGGTCTAAATAGCTGGACTGCTTCCGTTTGAAATCCTGTTGCCATTGCCAGTATCCCCTGCTCCTAGATCGAAGAGTAACGATGGCTTCGATGAGGGCAGCTTTGTGGCGAGCAAGTTTGACGCCCAAACAATCCATCAACTCTTGGCGTGAACATACGTGCTCGAATGTCAAGAGTGTCTTTCCGTCAATCTCTTCCTCCTGGATGCGTTCTGCAAGAGCTCTAGGATCTCGACTCCATGGGCACCCAGGGGCGCAGAGTCGATCGACTACAACACCCACATCCCAAGAATAGGGATCATCTTCTCCGACACCATCCATTTGATGTGTTGTGTGTTCTGAGAAACACAGTGAAGGGGGTTTCTGCTGAGTTTAGTATGATTTTATGGTGCTGAAAAGGGGTAGAGAAGCAGTGTACCTGAGGAGATATTTAAAAACATGAGCTGTTGTGCCTGGTCTGCTGAGCAAAGGCCCAGCGACAAGATCACGGGCAGAAAGAAATGCGCATAACCGCCTGTCGGTTGCGCAGGAAGAAAACTGGCAGCGCTCGCTGCCGCACAGCCTTAAATAGAGAGCAACGGGACGGGATGAAGCAGGGTACGCGACTGAGGCGCAAAGACGGAGCGCCAAGAGAAGAGGATTAGGTGCTCCGCTGAGATGAGAGATTCAACCGATTTCTAGAGTCGCGGATAAAAGACAGGGGATGTGAGGAGAAATAGAAATAGGAAGAGAAGCGTGGTCTGGGAATATCTCTGTTATGACAAGTAAAATAAATGTTCGAGATGCGAGCTTCCTGGCTTCCCTTCTCAAAGCGCGTGTTGGGTTGTAGTTGTACTGGTGGGAGCGGGTACTGGTGGGGTGGTACCTCTGAAAAAGTGGCGAGCCATGGGGGATTCAATGTACCTTCACGTGATCTTAAGTACAGAAGGCGGGGCAGTTTCAAATGCCGCCTTTCAGTACCACAGCCTTTCCTAAGGCTTCTTCTAATATAAAGCTCATTCTCAAGGGAGGATTGAATAAATGATTACCTAATCATACAGATATAGAGATGGAAGCATCCTACTATTGTCTCCTTAGGCATTCACTTACATCCATCACTGTGTGAAAGAGCCCATGCCTTGAATTGGCCAACTACCCCGCCACGATTAAGCATTCAGAGATCTACCTCCCGTGCATGTCTTGGTATGCTTTTGATCCAACCAGCATTGTACATTGTACATATGGTGCGGTTGGTATACGTACTATTCTATGAAGAGATACAAATTGCCAATGCAAGGCTCGTCAAAGTATCATGTTCAAGTTTCCCGCCGAGTCAGAGTCAAGTGATTTAATTTATTCTTCTCAGCAAGCAAAGAACCCCGCGTCTGCCCCTCCTTGCAAAGTGCCAGAGAGGTAAAAGACAAGCAGCACGCAATATCAATTATCAATCTCAATGAACGGTACCTACCTACCTTGGCTACCTTGTAGAATAAATCCTTATGCCAAAAAAAAACAAAAAAAAAACAATAGACTTATACTGTTATAACAAACGTTACTGTTAAAACTGCGGTGCAGTACCTTTGTGGAATCAGCTTTCTCCAACTCTGTCTAGAAGCACCCACTGAATTATTAAGCCACCCCATCCGGCGCAAAGCTTCCCAAGCACGCATGCAAGCTAGCAACGCTTAGAAAATCGACCAACCTTTGATACTCTCTTCCAAATCCTTTCTATCTGTCTTTTATTCTTCAAGTCTCTGTGACGCATTCATCGCAAATCTCACAGTCACATTCACCATCATGGCCTCCCTCACAAGCGGGGAGTACCCACCCACCATCAAGGCTCAAGAGAAGGACGCTCTCATCGAGACCGTCAAGGACTGGTCGATAGGTAATGGCCTTGCAGTCAGACCTCCAACAACAGTCATAGCCGCCGAGGCTGATCCCAAGGGTATTGCTGCCGTCAACGTCCCCGTCACTCTCTTCCCCAGCCCGTTTCCCAAGCAGTGCTTCACTCAGGGTAAGGCTGTTCAAAGGGCTTACAACGAGCTGTATGCCTCGGTGAGCAGGCATGAGGAGTTCCTGGCTCAGGTTGTGAAGAAGCAAGTAAGCTCGAAGGCCTCCGGCTTTCAGTTGCTAACTGTTCTAGGGTTTCGGACGGTGACGAGTTTATTCAAAACCTCTGGGATGTCCATCTCAAAGTCAAGGCTGAGGGATATACACAGGCAAGTTTCCTCATTACAAGCTATCTACACCTGACTATAACAAGATGATAGCCACTATCCCTAGGATTGTTTAGATCAGACTACATGGTCCACCAGGATACTCACACTTCGCCTCCTTCTCTACAAGTGAAGCAGGTCGAGTTCAACACCATCGCCTCCTCCTTCGGTGGCCTCTCAACCTACACTTCCGCTCTCCACAAGTATGCAGCCCCTTTTCAGTTCCGCATGTAATTGCATGGATTCTGACTACATCAGGTATTTGGCTACCACAGAGTACCCGCTTCTAGAAAACTCCATTGCTCAAGGTTCGCTAGACTTGCCTGACAACACCAGCACTCGCGGCCTGGCAGCTGGAATTGAAGCCGCCTACAACGCTTATCCCGAGTCTGAACTTGGCCACCAAAAATGTGTCATATTCCTCGTGCAAGATGGAGAGAGGAACGTCTTTGATCAGCGCCATCTAGAGTACCAAGTCATCAACTCATCGCCATCGATCCCCGTCTTTAGACTGCCGTACTCCCAGATCCTCAAACACACCAAGATCGCCGGCACATCCAAGCGCCAGCTTCTCTACCACCTCCCACGGAACCCTTCCAAGGTTCATGAAGTTGCCGTGATCTACATGCGTGCTGGTTACGGGCCTTCCGATTATCCTGATCAGCAAGCCTGGGAAGCCCGATACCACTTGGAAAGGTCCAACGCTATAAAGTGCCCTACAGTTCTTACTCAGCTGGCAGGAACCAAAAAGGTACAGCAAATTCTGGCGACGCCACGCCCTTCGTCAGCACCATCAGCCCTCGGCAAGTTTATTCGTGATGATACAAACGATGCAGCTGAACTATGGCGCACGTTCACCAACATCTACCCCATGGACACGAGTGATGCTGGTCTCGAGGCCAGGAAGAAGGCGCTTGACCCCAAAATTTGCCAAGATTATGTGCTGAAGCCCCAGCGGGAAGGCGGCGGCAACAACATCTACAGAGGTGCCATCCCCGACTTTCTCAAGTCTATTCCCGAATCTCACTGGGGCTCGTACATTCTTATGGAGCTCATAAGTCCTCCTCCAGTTAACAACATCATTCTTCGTAATGGGAACCTGGAACAAGGTGGCGTCATTTGTGAACTGGGCATCTATGGTGCTTGCGTCTGGGATCAGACTACAGGCAAGGTGCATTACAATGAGGAAGCAGGATACCTCTTGCGCACAAAGGGTGACAAGAGCGAAGAGGGAGGTGTTGCTGCTGGCTTTGGATGTATGGATAGCTGCGCTTTAGTATAAGAGGTTCTGAGTAGCCCAGGTAGTCTACTTGGCTGAACCTCGACTTCCTCTTATTATTGGATACAAGGCAAATAGACATGTTTCTCTTGCGACTACTAGGATCATCTTTATCTGCACTCAGCTCTAGGTAGGCAGATGCCACTTGTTTCATTGCGCAGATACTCATCATCATCATCATGGCTCTTTCCCAGCTATTCCTACCGTTGAAAGCTGGGTGTTTAAAATCATGGTTTGCTCCTCTCACTTCTCTCCATCTTCATCGAACACATCTTCATCAAAGATTACTCGTACCATTTACGTCCACTCAAATCAACTGCCCCATACAATTACGAACATTCTTCCGCTAAACATCAAAATGGCCGAAGAACACGTGCGTTTTGCCCCAGAACTCTACCGGGCAGATCTTCAGACCCGGATTCGAAGACGGCTCAAACAGGTCAAACATTTCCTCAGTGGACAATGGCTTAGCCACTACATCAGACAAGGACATAAACGACGACAAATCAACCGTCTAGTCAAGCGCACAGAAGCCTTGAAGGCGAAGCGTGCAAAAAGCCCCGAGGCAGAGCCTGATCAGGATTCTGCTCCTTGATAAAATCAACGAGGCCCGGTTTGTAAATGTTGGTATAGTTGAAGTTTCGTTTGTTTGTTTGTGTTTGAGTGAAGCTAACACGCCGACCAGTTCAAGTAAGCATGGCCTTCCACAAAAAGCATAACCGAGTCACGAATATCGACGACACTTTCCAAGAGGGCCTATCGACTACATAGGGCAATGTCATGTTTGTAGAATCATACTGGTGATATCTGGAGGTGGTTTGCCGAGCCAAGCGGGGGTTGCAGTTTCATAAAGCTCGGTATTAAGTTCTCAAACAGCGTTTGCTAGTCATAATTCATCTTTCAGAAGCCTGGCTTGCTTGCTCACGTGGTAAACATGTGACATCTGACAACAAATCTATTGCATCGTGGTATCATACAGCTCCTCCAATGATTGTGTACAAATCTCATGATAAATTGCGCCCATGCCGTCACATACCACAAAGGAAGTCGTCTTTGAGAGCGGAGAGCTAGCAGATGGGGCAAGCACCCGAGACAAGGTTGTGGCCAGGCTTGGACAAGAATTTGAGAAGGATCTGTTGCTTACTCGCCCTGCTCAGGAGCCTGGGGGCGTCGGATAACCTCGAAGTTGCCTGAATCGGGGTTAGTTCTGGTTTACAAGAAACAATAGTGAGCAACATACGCTGAATAATGCTCATGCTGGTACGGTTCTGGCCGTTAGCGTCGGTGTAGGAGTTGTTGGAAGCATCAGCCTCGACATAGACGGTGGCACTATGGTCCGTCAATACAGTGGACTACCTGGGCTACATGACATATTCAGGCCAACATACCCTTTGGGAACGTTCAAGAGGTAGTCACGGCTAGGGCCCTCGGCAAAGCTGGTGACCCTGAACCAGCTAGTCTTGCGGTTCTCTCCCCTTCCGCTGTTGCTGGCGATGGCGTAGCGGACGATCTCGCGGCCGGTGCTGGTAGAGTGAAGCTCCGGGCTGTCAGCGAGGTTACCAAGGATGGTGATGCGGGCGAGAGGACGAGGGGTAGTGGTGCTGAAAGCGCGGACGGCCGAGACCGGGGTGACGGCGACACGGCGGAATACGGAGAAGGACATGGCGAGCTGTTTGAGTGTCTTAGAGAAGTCTTAGAGAAGTCTTGTGTGTGTTGGTGATGCCAGAGCGGAGGTTTTGTCGCGTTGTTTCATCTCAGAGACGCGATAGCGTTTTCTGTTTCATCTATACTGTGATTGGTCTGTTTGAAAGAGACCCCGGTAGATGGGTGCCGTTAAAATTTTGTGTGTTTGGATAGATGGATATACACGATATTGCGATTTAAAGACGACTTCACTTTCGGCTACGTATCTACTGAAGTAGGTAGACTAACTCTTGGCCAAGAACTGGTCGATTGCGAGAAAGGAATTTATGATTTGGTGGTTTTGTAATTAAAATCTCTCTAGTATGGTTGATTACCAGATTTTGATATGCTTTTAATTGATTTCGACTTGATCGATATTGGGAATTAATCAACATATCAAAAGAGTCTAATAAAATATGTAGACATTATATCCTGGGTCTACCTCAACTGACCAAATATTCCCCAAGGCTATTTCTTGATGCTTCTTTCTTTACCCGGCGTTGGGCACATCTAGATTAGGTATTCATTGATCCATCCATGTCTACAGCCTCATTCGTCCTAACATGTAGACCAGACCTCCAAGCTACATGCTCTAGATCGTCGCCATGCCATTCGCACGCCTGCACATCACATCTAATAAACTGCGGCTCAATTTTCAGCACGCCTCATCTCCAACTTGCCACATGGCTGATCTGTTTTTATAGAAACAAGCATTTCAAGCGTAACGATACAGTTCAGCTATGCCCAATGCCGCTCTCGCTTCGCTTACCCCTACATTCCCGACTTACCCGATCGGGTCGTCAATAGACGCCCCCAATAGCCGCGCTGTATAAGAAACAGATATCACAGCAACGCCGCCATCACCAAACGGGTCAAAAGATTCCAATCTTATTGAGATAAGAGTTTTAATCAAGTAACTAGACTATGCCAGATACATCTGCTAATTCACGGCCAGCAACATCCATTGACATGCAGCCCCCTCGCCTCCTCCACTGTGTAAGTCAGAGTGCTTGCTTTCCCCGGCCGTCTTATTGAGCTCGGCACCCTTGCCAAGTAACATATCTCCTTATTGAGAAAGTGAAAAGCACTGTATAAAGACCAACACAGACCGTTTCTCTTGAACGAGGTCCTTGCACTCTCACGCTTTAATCAGCCGTTAAGCCAAGACATAACCGTCCTGAGCCATCTCGAAACTGTCAAACGCACCAACATCGCTTTGAAAACTCACAAACCTCTGTTCTGCAACTCACGATACAATCTTGACTTTGATCCGTCGTCATGGCTGATCCAACTCACTTGTTTGGTCGTGACGACTCGTGGATCATCGTTGCTCCCGGACCAGAAAACATCACTTCACCATCTCTTACAGCCAACCTCTTTTGCAGAGTGATTCTCGCCATCCTCGCCAATCTAGCATGTCTAGTTCCTCTCAAGAACCTCTATCACACGGGTGAATTCGCAGCTGTCATCTTTATCCTCAACATCGAATGGGCCAACCTCGAGACGATCACCAACGCCCTCATCTGGAGAAACGACGACACTGGCAGCTGGTGGAGCGGTGAAGGCCTCTGCGATGTCAACCCATACACTCAAAACTTCAGCAATGCCCTGTTTGGTACTTGTCTGCTCGCTATCATGCGCAACCTCGCCCAGCAGGTTGGTCTGTTGCGCGTAAACCCCCTGACTGTTCGTGAGAAGCGCCGGCGCAATCTCGTTCAGTCTTTCATCATGTTTCCGCTGCCTATCATTCAGCTCTGCTGGACTTGGCCATTGACTACGCAGCGATATGCGGTGGTTTCTTTGACCGGATGTAGCTGGATTGCTTGGCCCTCGTGGCCATACATGGTCTTCTTCGTCATGGCCCCCGTTGTCGTTGCCCTGATCACAGCCGCATACGCAGGCGAGTTTGCACATCTTCTCCAAGTAATAGTCTGAGCTCACTAACATCATATAGTTCTTACCTACATGCGCTTCCGAGAAATCGCAAGGACCACTCGTTCAGCCATCAACAGCAACAGAGCCGCCCATCAGCGCGCCCAAAGAACCAAGCGCCGCCTCTATCTCATGGTTCTCTCTATTCTGATCCCCTTTCTACCCATTGTTGTCACCTTTGCTGTTCTCAACGTCTTGACTGCTCTTCCTCTTCAGCCGTTTGACTACAACCTCATCCATAACAAGATCGTTCCTTACCCTTGGTCGGCTATCCTCTTTATTCCCTCTACCAGCGTCACTTTTGCCTATTTGAACAACTGCTACATCGATATCCTCTCCTCCATCCCTGTCGTTATTTTCTTTGGCATGACCAACGATGCTATAAATGCCTATCGTCGCGGCCTGGTCTGCATTGGTCTCGGCTTCGTGTTTCCTAAGCTCCGAGAGGAGTACGATCCTGATCGATATGGAACCAATTCTTCAAACTCCCAGAACGTGGATTCCACAATTTCAACGTGAGCAAAATTACGTATTGTAGCTCAGCAGCGTATGAGGACTAACTTGATATAGTGTTTCATCGATACCAAGCAAACTCAGAAGCCTCCTATCTGCTCGTACTCTGAACACGGCGTCGACTACAAATCTCGATCCCATCCCCTTACAGGCCATCGTCATTGCTCCTACGACTCCGGAAGTTGAATCAGGACGTCAGGTGGGCGGAATCCAGTCTGCACACCCACCTCAGCAGGAGCTGAGATATCCCGATCATACCATTTCACCCACCACCACCGATCTAGACATTCTACCACCTCGCAACCCCTTTCTCTTCCGAACTCGTCTCGATTTACCCACTATCCTACTTCCTTCCCTATCCTATTTCGGCTTCAGAAGAATGAAAGACAAACGCATCCCGCTTGAGTCCCTCCCTTCTGTCGCTGAAAACCATCTCTGGGAGAACAATTTGCCTGTCCAGTCCCCGCGTAACCAGACGCATGTCTGGTCCGACGGACAAGAAGCTCCTCCTCAAGAGATCACAACATCAGAGTCACGATTGCTGGTACCCATGTCGTCCACATATTCTGTTACGACTGAGCCTCTGCATGAAACGTATCGACGCTAGGAGCGCCAGTACGGCTGGGCCAAATAATTCATCACCGTCATCCAGGCCCAGCAAATCGACACGGTCAACAGCACTCGATTCTGATACTCTTCTTGTTTTACTTGCATTTAATTGGTTTTCATTAGACTCGCGATATGCGAGCTCTGGCATTACTGCAGGCGACGGCGTAGGAGACAAAGGGCTTCACCCTGGTTTTAGACACATTCACAAAGCACTTTCAAAAGCCATATTAATACACCTTGTTACGTGAGAAAGATTTGCTCTTTATATGTTGAATATTCGTGATACTGCTGAGGCACCTTGAACCTAGGATCATCGAAAACTTGAACAACTTGAGAGTTAGAATTATTTCCATTTTTTTATCAACACCAAAACATGCGCTTAACAACATCCAAGCGCTTCCTCTTGTCCGTGTAAGCCTCCCCAGCCCAATTATCTTTTTCATTCATATATCCTGATCAAGTCCCATATTTTAAAAGCGTGGAGGTGAAACCCATTGGTATCATAAACAAAAATAGGGGTATGTGGTAAAACAGAAAAGAGAGAAAAAAAGAATGTGACTAGTTCTCTGATCGTCCCAGAGAAGAGTGATACCAAGACATGGATTACCTATCCTTGGCATGTCCTTGAAGTTTGCGCATGGCTTGTCTGTGGACGGAAAGAAGGTCGCCACTTCGCATGCGCTCGTCAAAGGCCCTGTCAGCCCACTCTTTCTCTCGCTGCTCCATCTCACGGCGTTGATACTCGGCTTCTTTCTGGCTCAAGAGGATGTTGCGGCTCATGTCAACATTTCGTTGGACCTCAACTTCCCTGCTAGCAAGGAGAGACTTGGGCGTAAACGGTGTCTCACGTCCAGTATTACTTATAACAGGGGCACCTGCACGTAGCTCATGCTGGACTGACTGTCGAAAGTTTGCCAGGGCATTCTCGCGGACAACAGAAGTAGGGAGCGTCGATATGCGTTTAGGTTGATGGCTGTTGAAGGATGCTTCTAGGTTGGGGATCCCTGTGCCATTGCTGCCGCCGCTGAGACGTTGCAGAGATGGTGTTGAAGTTGAAGGATTCAGGCTGGTCTGTCGCATCAGTTCTTTCCTCTGGTTCAAGGGCATGTTGTCCACGTCCACCCCCATAGCGGCAGCGTACATTGGGTAGTTGTTGAGTGATCCCGCATCGCTGGAAGCTCTGTACCTATTATGGATATTGATTTCAGAAGAGCTAGCCAACGTATTTCCCGCCGACTTGTTACGGAGGTACATATCCCGCTGGCCCATCAGAGTCTGGGGGCTCGAGTAGGAAACAACTCCTGGAGTAGATAAGCGCGAGGCTTCGCTAGTATTGACCGGAGGGTTAGGCGCCAACGATACCATGGGCTCTCCTTCAAGGATAGGCGGCGCCAGGCTTGAGCCATCTCTCTCCTCGGCAATGGGCGCAATTCCACCGGACACCATCCGAGATCCTCCAGAGGCAGATCGTGGCATAGCGCCACCGGTTGGAGTTGTACCTGGACTACGGTTTTGACTCTCACCCGTAAGAATAGCAAGGGCCGCAGGAACGTGTTGTTTTACACTGCGACGTGAGTGATTGGAGGCTTGGGAGTTCGGCCGTATAATCGCAGGTGCTGGGGTTCCTTCATTCGATGACTTCCCTAGCTCATCGACATGTACAGGGGCTGGCTTTTCCGTTATAGGCGCTGCTCGTGGTATGTTAATCTGAATTTCCTCTGGTTCGGGGGCATCTGCATTGCTCAAGTGCTTGGCCCACTCATTGGTTCGATATGATATTGCGACACGAGACATGCGCATAGGAAGTCGGTCCTTTGTCAAGCCTACGCGAGTCGAAGAACCTGATGTCGCAGATTTGACATCGCCGCCCGCATCGCCAGCCAAGGGTTCCGCTTCGTTGCTGTCCTTTTCAGATAATTTGGCATTAATCCGGATGCTCTTGGGAGGCTCCGAGGTTGGTAGGGACTGGTGATCACTGCCGCTCAGGCTTTCATTGTCAACTGTTGCTGCAACCGAGCCATCGTCATCGCGCGGACAGGACCTCGAGATTACCAGCTCTTCGGTGCTCGTGCCCTGTTCGTGTTCTTGGTGATCCCCAAACACACGACTTGATCGATGAGAGATGTTTCCGAGTAATTCCATTGACCCACGAGAAAGACGAGACAAACGCTTAGCAAGCGAATGTCGATGGCCAGGGGTACGGAGTCCAGTGTCCTCTTCGTCGGCGAAAGTTGCTACGGAAGAACGATCGCCATCATTGAGCGTGTCGTCGGCAACAGGAACGATAAATGGAAGAGGAACAACGGCAGGAGCTTGAGATTTTGTGACAAGTGGCTGTGAAGACATACACTTATCGGCCTGGTCATGTGTGATAGAAAGTTCCCGACCACTGGCATCAGCATCGGCAGGCCCCTCCTTGTCCAGTTTCTCCATACTTGGTTGTCTGTTCTCATCGGCAGCGACGAGGACCGTTACCCTGCCATCTTTATCGATTTCTGAAGACATCAAGGTCACGGTAGGCTGTTTCTTGGGTTGTTCCGGATCCGGCATATCCGTCATTTCGAATACCTCAACGATCGAGGCCGACTGTCGTTTTGAGTCGGTTTGGCTGTCCTGAAGCTTCTCAGTTGAAATCCCTCCGTCGCCCGAGGTACGAGAGGCTGTCGAACTTCTCGCATCTCCATCACCGTAGATTCTCTCCCACTGACGTCTCTCACGCGCATTCGCCTCCTCGATATCACGGCCAACTTGTTCTTCCTCTTCTCGAAGACTACGCTCTCCTTCAGCAGCAGCTTCCGCTTCCTTTGCACGCTTTTCCTGAACAATCTTCCACAGTTTGATCTGTGAAACGACACCAAATATGAAGATGATGACAATCGCTGCCGTCTCCACTCGAATACCCTTGGTGACTGGGTACGTGTCAGCGCCGAGAGGGAACAAATCATCATTCAATTCCCAGACATAGGCCCAAAATTCCTTCAATCCTGCCCTACTGAAGCAATCAATGCCCAGCACGGTAACAGTAGCGCCAGAGAAAGCTATCATGAGTATGAGGGCCCAATCCCGAGTGTGTTGGCTGAAATAGAAGGCAAACCCACCCGCAGTGAAGCAAGCGATGAAGATGGCCTTGGATACGACAGGTTCAAGCAAACCTCCAGGAACTAAGCATAGAAGCCACATGCTCACACAGAAACCACCCAATGCACATCCCAACCCCTCGGTGATTTCCTTGTAGAACATGGATGCTCCACCAAGGATACTTCCGGAGATGACAACAGCAACCACATAACCTCCCTGTAGAGCATCGCTAACTCCAGATTTCATAACGTAGATGATGAGTACGGTAACACCTAAAGCAGTGGCGAAAGCAGTTGAAAAGAATGTATGGATCATCGGCCTCTTGAATCCGATAAGAGCATATGTAATGCCAGTGAGGAGTAATATAGTGCCGGCTACGCCCCAGCCAGGAGTGAGTCTGGGTTCAATAGGCAGGCTTCCAGCAGGAATGGTATCTGTCCAACTCATCAGCAATAGGGCTAAGTATAGTTACCTGAGTAGGTCTTACCATTGTAGTATGGGGAGTTATCAAGCGCATTTGTGCTGGTTGATGTAGGGTCTGATGTTTGTGTTTCCTCTGTTTCTGTGGCAGTTACCGAGACAGACTCGGTCTCAGACTCAGAGCCTGTGACCTGAGATTCTTCTGTCTCCTTCACAGAGGTTTCGGTGACCTTTGTGATACTGGTGCTTTCACGTGTCGAAGTTGAACCGGAATCGATTGCCGCTGTCCTTTGACGCTCATCGTCGTCCGCCCTCGGGGCTATTCTATATACCTCTCCACTGACATGCTGAATTACCAAAATTAGGCAGAGCAGCGCCCATAACCGAGACCAGCGGGGGAGCATCGTGTGTCGAAAGTTGAAAGTTGAAACAAATGTGCTAGACGCTTGATAATCTAGCATCCAAAAAATGCGGTATGTCTTAGAATGCTGCAAGCATCGTCGAATACAGGGAGAAGAGAAACCTCCAAGGTGGATAGGGCCGTTCCTCGATGGGATGGCAAAGAGAAACAAAAGGGAGGGTAAATCAGCGTGCTTGATAAATGCTAGTAATAGCCGCGGTTGTCGAGGATAATGGTGTGCGATATGATGATATCGATAATCAGCAACACAGCGCGGGACCTGGGTAGAGTAAGGCAAACCCGAATTCAAGATCCAGAAACCGACAGAGGAAACAAGCACAGCTATAAAGAGAGAAGAGAAACCAGGAAGATGCAGTCGAGAAGAGGGGATCTGGGAGGGTGTGGCATCATAGGTAGATATCACTACTAAGTCTTTATCGCCTGGTGTCGAGTCCGGACGTGCAAGATCTGATGGTGTGTTTCTGATGGAGACGCGGAGACGGAGAGCGACTGGGGATATCCTGGCAAAGGCAGCCAAGATTGGCCATGACTGGACGAATCGAAAAACATGGCGTGGCCGTTGAGAAAAGCCCTTTTGGTTAATTTCCCAATAGCCTCCTGTGACGCTGCAGTGTCGTGATAAAACCGACGACTTACAGGCAGGCGCGGTCCCTCCGGGACGACGTGGTACGTACCGCCATCCCGGTGCTTGGCTGCAGCACAGCCGGCGATGAGACTTGCAGTTTCCCGCTTTTTGGGTTACCCTGTTCGGGAATAGCAGGTGAAGATCTGGCCCACTCTACGCTTAGAATAGCCAATCGCTACCGAGATGTTCCTGTTTGAAGTACTTTCAGGTACAAGTTCAGCCCAGTTAGGCCAGCTCCTCAGGGAACGCGACGTCTTCATGGTAGGAGCATTGGATGGCATTGTCTTTTCAAGCAAGAGTCCAATTTGAACTTGAATACCTGGGAATCTCCAATGAAGATACTCTCTTCCTCCTTAATGCGTCTCTCATAATCTATGTAACATCTACGCTTCACAATGTCGCATTTGTCTGAGACGGAACGCATAAAAACAGCGCCCTGCCATTAACGGTACGTACAATCTACTCCAGCTCTCGTTGTCTTGCTCCACTTCTCATCCAAACATGCTTTTTTCTCCAAATTACACAGAACAGGGATTCCGCTGAGCGGCTGATCAACAGTGGGTTCTGAGAGCGTGCAGATTGTGTCGGGGTTCGCTCCAATGCGCCTCCATTTACACGGATTCATGCGAGTAAGATCTTGCCTCTCCTCAACGAGAATCCAGTCTTCCCGCTGGTGGGTGGGTTATGGTGATTGAAGCCATCCGTGAAAAGGACACTGGCTCGAAGCCTTTGCTGATAGACTCTTCTTGCCTTGTCTGGTTGATAGGCATCCAACAAATCTCCTTGCATCAAAAGCCAAAGTCTCCCTGCAGGCTTGCTAGCCAGCCACTGCAACGATACTGCGGGCAACTCTGCGTTCAACCGCTGTCACAGTCACACGTAGCTCGACACTGCATCATCCATCACCAAGTCCATTACACCTTTGACCCTGTCTACAGGCCAATCCGAAGCCCGTCTTACAACACTCTGACGTGCGGGTGCATGAGGAGTGTTCTTTTTGGTAAGGAGATAGCAAGCATTGTTTTCTTGTCCAGCTGCAATGTTTTGCTGGTACAACAGTAACACGTTAACAATACTATTGTGGACAAGTCATACATGCAAACCTTTTCTGTTGTTAGCCCGAGATTCTCAATTCCGCAAAGTCCCAGCCGTATGTAAACTACGGACTCTTGGGTGCTCGTTCAGTGCTCTATTTTTATGTTCACCATTTATTAGGGTCAAAGCGTTCAGCTTCACTGTTCTGGAACCTCATAGGTTTGTGTGAAACAGCTCTTATGCCGACGTGAATCGCAAATTATGGCTGCGTACCTATGCGAATAAGAGTAAAGATTTGCAGGTAACTCATGACTTTGATGCGAATGGCCCCTTCTCGCAAGGGATATTGGGCCAACTTGACTTGCTTGCCTGAGCCTCATCTTGTTGACTACAGATTCCGAGCTCCTCTACTAGATCGACAATGGACTGCAATCGCCTGTCCCGCCCGCGATGGTTGTTACCAATCTGCTGGGGCCGTCATATTTTACACCGCGAGCATGAAAGATATAGAGAAAGCCATCGGCCTTTGTCCTGTTGCACTTGTGATTGCGTCTTGACATGATACTCTGTGACCCATCTGGTCTTTAGGCTTATCCAACCTCAAAATCGTCTGGTAACCACAGCTTTCTAGGCCCTCAACGGCGGCGCATGGATCCATGCCAATGCAGGCGATTGTCCTGTTGCACAACAGCCAACACCTGCAATATCTCTGCAATATCATGCCACTCAACAAGGACGACCTGACCATGGCATCAACAGACCCACGTCCGTCCATCTTCGGCCGCCATCCGCGGCCCATGATTTATGGCCCTGTCCACCAAACATGGCGCACATGTCATCTGCATTTCATCGCCATGAACCAGCACGTCCGCAAAAGCCCCAGAATTTCTTCCTTGTCCCTGGAGGTACTGCTTGATACTTTGATGGGCTACCGTCTCTTTGCCCTTTTGGGATATGCTAAGACGCCATTGGCAGCCTCACCGACGCGTCTTGAGATTAAAGAGATTAAAGGGCCCCATCTTTTTTTATATTTTGTTTCCGGCAAGGGACGATGAGCGTTTACGCACCTCGGCTAGACAACGAGCCATTGATTGACGTTGAAGCTTTCATGGGTTTTCACCATGGATTGGATCCCCGTCAGCTCGTGCCTTTCTCGCCTATCTTGTCGCGGGAAGATCACCGGGCCAAACAGAGACGCGCAACCCCTGCTAACCTTGCTTCCCTCCTTGAAGGGAAGGGGAAACAACGGCGGACGCCATGTCAAGGCTCTTGGTCAGCTTCTGGATGGAAGCTATTGCCCAACATGGTTACCACAACTATACCAACCCTGTTTGGTTGCACATTCAAAGTATCAGCATGAACTTGGCTGTCTTTGGCTTGCGTTGCCTTGCCTAAGGAGCCTGTGAGCCTACAGCTTTCTAATGTAGTGAATGAATCATTCTACTCATCGTCCATTTTGCTTATCTTTCTTTGATGTGAATTGAGGTTTTTGTTGGTAAAATATAGATAGTATATTGGGTGAGAACGTCTATTTATTATAGTATCGCCCACCCTCCTAAAGTGTTGCGGATGATATCAAATCAACTCCAAGACCTGCTCAGTTCGGTTACACTCATACGAAATATGATGCGGCTGTCATACATTCGTCATCTCACAGAACCCATACAGCTAGACAAGGGACTATTGTTCCTTCGAGTCTCAGCAACTCATGGTGAGTGTTGGCTCCAAGCTACCTTTGTCAGGCCTGAATGGGCCGTTGGAAAATGAGATGCTCGACCGCGTACTCCACAAGATGTGAAGACAATACTTGAGACAATTAATGGCCCAGGAATTTTGTTTAAATTTTCCTCATGCTCGTCATAGGACATTGTAGTCAGCGTGGCAGCATACCTCTATAGCTTGACGTTACACTCGACTGTGAGACGTGGAAAACTCAATTGCTAGCTTAGCTCTAGCGTTAGCCATTAAAAGCTCACTCCCGTACCGATGGAGACGCAAGCGAAGCCTAGTTTGGTCAGTCCGGTCAAAGCAATCAAGAAGTTATACAATCAGAGGCGTTTTTGGTCGTCAAATCAATATAACAATATCGATTTATACAAACCAGCAATCTTGTCTTGGAAACGTTTGTGGACCAGAGTGAATCTGGACTGTAATAGGGTTTGGCTAATTGTGGCATCAAACGCCAAAGAGCTTGTCCGAGACAGAAGTAGATCTATCACTCTCAACACCGTCCAAAACTTGGGTCATGGCGAAACAGTCGATCAGTGAAACAGCCAAGTATGGATACGAGCTTCAAATTCAATCGCTGTTCATCTGAAGCAAAGTCGCTAACGTAAACATCTAGGCCTATATTCGGACAAGTTCACAAAAGGGATATTCATAAAGCCTACTAAACTTGTGCACCAGTTCGCCACTTCATCACCGCTTAGCCACTCGAGACGGGACCCGATCACCATTATATCTCGGTTGCACAGGTGCTTTACCATTTCTGCTGTTGTTGCGCGACGTTTTTGCTCCTGGGCCACTATTCTTCTTGCTTTTGCTGGTCAACGCCAGGAGCATGCTCAGAGGTAACAGCAGTATTCGTAAGAGAGTCTTGAACGGGAGGAGAACAATAGCGGTGAGAGATTCCATCGCCCATAGGAACACGTTCTTATGTGACGCACTGTTTTTTGCAGCACTCGCGGCGAGGGCAATGGCATCGTCCAGTCTTGCATTCACCCCATCGAATCGCGATTCTGTCTGGAATTGGAGAAGAGTGGCCTTCTTCTCGTAACGGCGCACAGCCCTGTTGAGAGCATCGAGTTCTGGTTGAATTGCGTTACGCACGTCGCGTGCCACGGCATTGTCCTTCTGTTTCGTCTTGGTCGATTCTTGTTTTGTCTCTTGCTGAGCGGTGACCGCCTCTTCAGAGGGTGTGCGGGACTCGAGTCGTTCCAAGCGTGCAAGAACATCCTCCAGCTGCTTTGTGTTGTTGTTGGCTGTTGGCTGAAATTTCGAGGGACCTCCTTGTACAACTCGCTGTAAGTGAAGCGTCCGCGACTGGACCAGCTTTATCATGTGCGAGAGGACTCGGAGCTCTGATACGAGAAGGAATATGGTCAAGTTATAGTTTGAAACAAGGCCCTCTGATGGACGGCTTAGTTGAGATCGGATAGTGTGCAACAGATATGCACCCAGGAGTGGAAGGATGAAACATGAGGCAAGGGCGGTAATTTCGTAAAAGTGCAGCTCCATAAGAGCTTTCTGCTGCTGGGCCGTGGACTGCCTCTCATGAAGCTCCTCTGGTGTTCCAGGCCGTGCCTCTCCTTCTTCCGGTACGTGATCAAGCTGCGAGGGATATGTTGGCGCTTGAGTGCTAGAGTCTACGTCGCTATCGTCTTCGATGACACTATCAGCCGTTGATTCGTGGTGTATCCGCACTTCCTGGGCCGAATGATACCATTGCCTGGACATCAAGGTGAGCAGATGCTCTCGTAACTGACAAGACAGTGTAAGATGAATGTCTAGGACTTACCATGGCTGTGTCACAGACCAGTGGAGGAAGACACCAGCTAGACCCAGGAGCATAACATCCGTAACCACGGCACTCCCATTCTTAAATAAAACGCCTGAAATGGCTGGTAGGAGAGCAAAGGCCAATGACAACGACGCCAGGGATGACGATTCTTCGTGGGAAGAGGAGTCGGCGTTGCTAGGATCCCGAAGCTGAGGGTTGAGCAGATCTCGAGCTTCACTGAAGCTATACTCTGAGAAATTAGAACTGCGACGCGGCGGTATGTTCTCGAAACCAGGTGATGCCGCAGGCGGGCGCCGGGATGCCGCATCCTCGGTGATGGACACAGTCATGGCACGTCGGAGCCCATGGCCGGATGGCGGGACAGCATTGATGGCGGAACTTGTACCGGCAGCGGGTCTCCAGCCGGGGGACGACGTTGTATTCTCGTTTGTCATTGCTGACGAGCAATGGATGGTTAACCCGGGCGTCGCGCAATGAGGATAAAAGTGCCAGCTAGGATTAGGTCTACCTCGGGTAGGTTGGTTGAATTGAAAGGCGGCGCATAAGGCAAGGTCACGCGACGAAGCTTTCAAGGGCGCGAAGATGGTCAAGGGAGGGGAGAGGGTGAAGAGAGAAAAGAAGATGTTCGTGTTGGATATGATGACTGTTCTTGTGCGACAAAGACACAGAGAACTGGAATGTGGTGGCGATGGATTTCGTCCAAAATAGTGAGGATGATGATTGATGATGAGTATTCAACGACGTCACTTGCCGTCAATGAGAGGCATGGACGGGACGTAAGGAGAGACTGAGCTCTACTGTACTGTACTATATTTTCTTTAGCGCTGGGAGTTGGAGTTGGAGTTGGAGTTGGAGCTGAAGTTGTCGTTAGTTAACATTGGGTTGCTTTTGTGAGGCGCACAACGCCGAGATTTTAGTTAGGCCTTGTTCAGCTGGGGCCTAAATTGATTCAATTGGATTTACAGATGC
Source organism: Fusarium sp. NRRL 66182 (assembly GCA_013266265.1). Classification (NCBI taxonomy): domain Eukaryota; kingdom Fungi; phylum Ascomycota; class Sordariomycetes; order Hypocreales; family Nectriaceae; genus Fusarium; species Fusarium sp. NRRL 66182. The sequence goes on along the minus strand of JABFAK010000090.1, from coordinate 47,336 downwards.
GAAATATGGAGGGGATTGCAAGTCTCTGATTTGACCACGAGTTAAACACGTCTCAATTCGGCTCCTGAGTCATGCCGATCACCATGTAAGGGAAGAGGAAACATCACGGCAGTTTGTGCTTTGGAGGGCACAATTGGTATGTTGTAAGCCATCTTTACCACACGAAGCAAAGGGAGATGGAACATGGCGCGCGCAGGTGAGGTTATCGGGACATCCAATTGAACATCCAAAGGGATTAAGGCATCTATGGTCATGAAGGGGTTATGCCACAGGGATGTTGGACCTGAGATTGTAAACACTACACGCGGGGACTGAAAGCTTCCAGGTACTGCCGATTTCAATTTATGCCCTTCATCCATGAGCGTAGGCCGTCCCGGATGCTCTAATGCCGGGTTTGGTGATGTTGAAATAGCTAAGCAATGACAACTTACAAGGGTGACGTCAATGTTCAACTGATGCCAATCAATATCAGAATGGATGACTCCATTTCATTGTCGAGAGTGGAGGCAGCGTGGCAGTCTTACACGCTCAACTTAGTTGCCAAGACTCTACATGTTGCAATATTGTTTGACAGAGACTAACTATCTAGTTGCCTTCTTAGTGCCAATCTGGCAAACGGACAAGAGGACAACACACATCTCTTTCCTGTCTTGAAGATTGTTGAAACACTTACAAGGGAGATGGAGAAGAAAAACCCAAATTCGCGACGTTCATCCCAACCGAGACAGGGGTATGTCAGGCGGAGTGACTGCTGTAAGACCGAGCATGTCACATACTGCAAGAGATTATCATATATGTAAATCCTCTTGGGTGATACAAGCTAATAGAAACCAGGATATAGACATTGAGGCCACCATCACCTGCATTGATACTTTTGAGAATCAGGCTCGAGCTTAAAGTCCATTCAAGTTCATCGTAGCAAGTGCATTAGTAGGATCTCATCCCTTGACAGGAACAAAAGCCCATGGCGTCACTCGAGTCAACTGTATGTATATCCCTTGATAGGACTGCGGGAACCCTTGCGCAAAAGACTACGCCTGTCAAAACAAGGGGATGGGGCTACGGAGCCCAGAGACTCGGAAGCCCCTGGTTTGAAGACTGGAGTTGGAGATTTGATGACGGGAACAAAGCGCTAGCTACCGCATACGCAGATAACAGGTTGGTAGACGTCAGGGACAGCCTGGATAGGAATAGAAGAGGTCCTGGCTCCTATTTCTTGCATGGTGAGGGACCTGGGTACTTGGACTTTCATGGTAGTGCTGAGGACATATTAAAACACTTGCTTCGCCCCGTGTTTTGTCTCAAGGCTCTTTGTTTGAAGAGATAGAGAGAGAGAGAGAGAGAGAGAGAAAGAGAGAGACAGGTTCTAAAGTACCAAGGGCTTCATCATTGACATCGTCAGAACCACAGTCTGGCGCACCGAAGCTAATCAGAGCACGACCACCGTTCTTTATATGAACTAATGCTCAAAGCGAGCGCAATTCTCCGCCTGTCGACCAAGATTTCGAACCCTTGAATTTTCGGGAACGGCGAACAAAGAAAAAGAAACCAGATAAAGTTGACGACGACGACGACGACGACAAAAAACGACAAAAGTTTAAAGGGGTCGTATTCCAGGGCTATTCAAATAGCTTTGTTACTCCCCCCGTCTTTCATCACGTTTTGGATTTGCTCAGCGAATCTACTGAGCATAGACCATACCTATCGAATTCAGTAGTATCCCGAAAAAATCAATTGGCCTGCCAACAACTCTTGCAGACATTGTCAATCGACAAAAGGCTTATGAAAGAGATCAGGGCGAGCTGAGGTCCTTTCAGTGCTGAGGATGCTGACTCTCAGGGCATCCCACAGCTCGTCACCCACTAAACCCTGGTCAGCATCTCCCCCAACCTCCTTGTTCAGCTATCATTGGCCCACCGTCAACCAACTTCCCCTTGACGTCTGCTTTTGCTTCTTTTCCTCTTCTCCTTTGCCCGTCATCGACTCGAGCAAATCCTTTGCCTGCTTCCGCTCGACAATCCACCACGACGAGACCGACGATAACTTTCCTTCCAGCAACGTTTTCAATTCATCGGCTTTTCTAGGCGCTTCCGAGGCGAGTTTAGCGACAACCCACGCTCTTTGCATTCCTCCATCCGCGTCATTCTCTGCGCCTACGCCTGCGTCTGCATCTGCATCTGCTTTTACTTCTCCACGCCGCGCTATCTTCCACCAACGCCCGCTCCGTGCGCTCTCGGCTAGCGTGCAGCCCCCGAGACATACTCAGCAACTTGACGCTTTTGTTCGCGATCACGGCTTCGACTTGGGCTTGGCTTTCGATATCGATATCGATATCAACTTCGACTTCACCCTCACTCACGCTTACGTGAGAAGGACCTCGCCATATCTCCCGAGCGCGGTCGTCCTGGCGGCCGTGCCGACAACCTGTTTCCCACGGATCCTCCACTCTCCCGAGTTTCTCCCTCAAACCCCGTACCGACCGCCGTAGATGCCCCGGGCAGCCCTCTCATCCTGAGTCCCGATCCGTCAAGGCCCGCTTATCCCGGAACCGGCTTACCCTCTGGTAATCTAGCCGTCGTTGCTGCCGCTGCTTTGAATTATCAACGCCTGCCTAGCAGACCTGTCGACGCTCATCAAGCATCCGCCTCTCGCCCTTCTCCTTTTCGACCTCAAAAGACTGCTGGGGCTTCACGTCGTGCCCATCGACTATCGGCAGTTCGTCTCTGGAATCCCACAAACTCGACTCCTCGACCTCACACTAAGCCTGACTCATCGCGCAAGCGCCGTCCTTCAACTCCTGCGCCACCGTCTGTTCCTCTTCGGCATCCCACTTTTGACGATTCACGAGCACTCGATCCTGTAGGTGCCGGGTCCAGCGACTACCCGCTCCTTACACTTCCCGAACAGCGTCAGATCAGGCATTCACTGTCGCCTCGTGCCAGTCTTCAAGTTGATTTGGCGGGAAATAGCGACCGGCGCATTAGTCTACCAAATTCAGTCCGTGCCTCCTACGACGAGAAAGGGTCTCGAAGGGGCGCAAAGTCTGCCGAAGAACCTCGTCTCAGCAGAGATCTTTTCTTGCCAGACAACGTGGTGGAAAATTCAGGCGTCAAAATCGACAAGGGCAAAGGAAAAGCTGTCATGATGGCCGAAACCGACGACCCCATGCCGTCCTATGGCAAGGACTTGGAGCGTGGTCCAGATATCATGGACCCGCGAATGTCGAATGTCTCGGCTGGAGACGGAATAGGATCGGCTTTGTCTACGACAAACTCTTCTATCATGGGCGAAGAAGTCGAGCCAGACGCAGCTGGCGAATGGGGTCCTCAGCATCCCTGCTATCCTCACCTCAACCCCCATGTCTCCGTCGATTCGCCCGAGTATGTAAACACGCGCATTATCCGAATACGCCGCGACTGGTTGATCAAGGGTGATTTGGCGCCAACATTTTCCAATCTGTATCCCGAAATCCTGGATCCTGCAGGATTATCCGAGCAAGAGTTCCGGCGGATTATTGAGAAACTCAACGGTGAATTGGTTCCCGCATTTAATCCGTACGGCATGAGGAATATCATCGACGGTTTGCTTGGACTGGTTACCGGGTGGATCTGGGATGACCTTGGTCTGACTGGCATCAAGTCTCGACTCAACAGCCTAGAGAAGTGGATTGAGCAGTGGAACCTCGAAATGGAAAAGACGATGGGTTCTGAAGATGGTGCTATAGCACCCAAGCTTCTGCCACTTCGACAAACAGGCTACATGACGGTACGCTTACATTCTCTCGTGTATTGACGATAAGTTGCTAATGCTTCTCAACAGCTCGATATCCAGATTCCCGATCCCGAGATTGCACCAGCTCCCAGCACAACAAACCCCAACGATTCTAGGACAGCCTTACCCTTGGAACCTGCACCCGCTATTGTCACCTGAACCAACGCATTTCACTTTGCAACACCTTCCTTCGACCAATTGACCGACAAGTATTTCGTCAATTTCTTTTAACCTTACTTTCTTTAATCCCTTGACGACGAACGAGACAGCTCCTTTGATGAACAGGACGTTTCTTAACGAGTTACACCAAGCCTGTCTATACCCTCAGACTTGCGAGAATTTATTCCTTTTTTACTACCCCTCTTGATACCACTACACATCGCATGGCGTTCTTTCGGATTCACTTGTCTTGCATGAGAGGGCCGTCCTGCATTCTTTGAGCAGGGCCGGCCGAGTTTTGATCACGTTGGAGAGATGCTCGATAGAAGAGTTGTGGCGGCGTTGGATGCCTCAAAACGAACATGGATCAGATCCAATCCCTCTCAAGATTTTATGACGCGCTCTGGAGATGAAGCTGAGAGCGAGGTTTCTTGGGAGGCAAGTGCTTTAAATCGCGTAATTGTTTTAGCATGTAATTCCTATGATATGGTATATACATCTCTCTGTCTAATATGATATGACCTTGAAGTTCCTGAATGTTTTGATCCTGTTCCATCATACGTTGCTGATGTATCAATCCTGATGGTAGTCGCACCTATTTTTCCTCTCAAGGACAATACAAAGTCCGCTCTTCATAGGATGTTGTCGTCGCGGCAATAGCACGGTGTGTCTCATCCTCGTCGCCAAGCCCGTACCATGCGCCGGTGGACGAATGACACCATCCTTTCCCATGTCCCTATAAGAAACAACCAAAAAAAAAAAAAAAAAAGTTCCGATCTTCGGCTATCTTTCTTTCTCCTTCTTGCATTCCATATTCATGGAATTAAAAGATGGCTGTAGGCCTGAGCAAAAATGCCGAGTCAGGAAGATCAGAAGCAGCCTAGACGTGGAGCATTGGGCTGGCTCAGGAAGGTAGTCAAGTTGATTATTGCGCAGTATCTTGTTATTGGATTCGCTGTCGCTTGTGTCTTGGGATATTATTTTCCATGTATGTCTTTTCCTCTCCTCTTCTCATCTCTCAGCTGAATCTTGCTGATGCTGACTGAATCTCTAGCCATCGCTCGACATGGAGGCGTCATTCGCTCGGAGTTTAGCATTCTCTACGGCGCCGTTGCGTTCATCTTTCTCGTTAGCGGACTACAGCTTTCACCGCAAAAGCTACGCAAGAACGCGACGAATTGGAGGCTGCATATTCTGGTTCAGGGGATCAGCTTTGCGGTTATCCCAGCCATCGTGCTCGGTATGTGCTGTCGTTGTCTCTATTGGTCATGGCAATACAAGATATAAAGAACTAACTAACAATGACAGCCATTGTCCACATCTCCATTGCAGCGGGAGCTCTCACCTCTCAGATACCCTCTCCTCCCATCCTCATCGGCCTTCTCACAACAGCATGCCTTCCAACCACCATCGCCTCCAACGTGGTCATGACACGCTCCTCGGGTGGCGACGAAGCAGCGGCCATCATCTCAGTTGTCGTCGGCAACGTCGCCGGCGCCTTTCTGTCTCCTCTGCTCATCTACGGCTTCTTTCCAAATGGCTATCCCGAATCTTTCGACGACTGGCGACCTGCTGATCCGTCTACCCTTGGACACATGTACGCAGATGTCGCTAAGCAGCTGTGTCTCAGCGTCGTGTTGCCGCTCGCTGTCGGGCAAGCCGTGAGGTGGAAATGGGAAGACTGCACTGTAAAGGTGCTGAACGCCCTCAAGCTAGCAAAGGTGTCTACACTATGCCTCGTCCTGCTCGTCTGGACAACGTTTTCCGGTGCTTTTGGCACAGGTGCGCTGAAGGATCTGTCAACGAGCAACGTCCTCTTCCTCGTCTTTATCAACGTTGCGCTATACGCTCTCTTCACGGCCATTTGTTTCTTAGCCGCAAGACCTCCAGAGGCCTTCACAAGAGTAACTACTTCATCTCGGCTGGGGAGAGTTCTACCCCAAGTATTGCTCCCAAAGCGCATGTCAAAAGAACAGACAATTGCTGTGTGTTTCTGCGGAGCAGCCAAGACAACGAGCTTGGGTATTCCGCTGGCGAGTTCCATGTGGGCACGGGCAGATGATCTTACGCGAGCGTATATACAGATCCCCGTGTTACTATATACCATTGAACAAGTGTTTATGGCCCAGGGGTTAGTATACGTCTTTCGATGGTATATGCGGCGCGGAAGCAAGGAACGCGCCGACGAGGAGGAAACAGAACAGGATGCTTCTCGAGAGCAAGAATCTGTAGAGATACAGACGCAAACTGACCAACAACATATAAGACAAGTGACTAATGAAGAGGTGGAACAAAAGGGGCACCATAGTCTATAAGACAACGTTTATATCCAAGATTGGTTTCCTAAATATCACGGCATAGACACCATACATATTAGGTAATTTTTGCGATTTATATTCTCTCGATTCGTGCGGCACTGCCGTGTCTTAACTTCTGTCTGTTCAAAATCCTAACAGCAAAAACATCCTATATGAATCATATGTATGAAAGCAGATAATAGCCATCCATGATTTCTAAGTCCTGCCACTTCCAATGCCAGTCTTCTTACTTGCTGATCTCTTTCTTCACGCCATTCTCCTCCTTCTGAACGAGGCTCGCAAATAGGGGTGCCAAATGTCGAGCGCTCTTTTTGGGGTAACGTTTCTGGTCATTTTCGTAGTCTACAAAGGTTACGCCAAATCGGGTCTCGTAACCCTCGGCCCATTCAAAGTTGTCCAGTAGAGACCAGCCAAAGTAGCCATGAACGTCTACACCATCGAGTCTCGAGGCATCGGCCATAGCTTTCACATAGTCGTCAAAGTATTTGACACGGAAGTCATCTTGCAAGATCTTCTCTCGCGGCATATCGTTCTCGCCCTTGATACTGGTGCCGTTCTCGGTGACGTACATTCTAGGGAAGCCATAGCGCTTAGACAGCCAGACAAGGAGGTCGCGGAAGCCTGAAGCGCAGGGTCGCAGCCAGGTAGATTGGGTCTCCGGGCCAATACAATCGCCCCGGTGGTTCCAGAAGTGTAGCTCAAGGTTACCAAGGTAGTCCTCGGCCGGGGCCTCCCCTTCGAGGTGCTTAACGTAGTTGGCAGTATAATGGTTCATGCCATAAAAGTCATTGGAGCCCAGTACAAGTTCCTTCTCCTCAGGCGTGAACGTAGGGAGGCGGTCCCCAAGCTGGGCGCGCATCGAAGCTGGATAGTCGCCAAAGTAGATGGGGTCGGCAAACCAGGAAATAGCAAACTCAATCTTGCGGTTAGCAGCTTCGACATCCTTCGGGTCCTTGGGATCCCAAGGGTAAGTGGCATCACCATTGAGAGTGATTCCAATCTCACCGCCGTTCTTGGGCTTAAAATCCTCGCGGTATGCCTTTACAGCACGGCCATGGGCAACGAGGAGGTTGTGGCCCACAATCCAGGGCTCACGAGAAGAGTCACCGACATCAGACTTGGATCTATCAGAGCAGCGACCAGGAGCGTTGGATCCAGTGCTGTAGCCAAGGATGGATGAGCACCAGGGCTCGTTGTGGGTGATCCAATTCTTGCAGCGGGGGATGGCCTCGAAGACGACGCGAGCATAGCGCTCGTAGTCAAGGGGGAACTCTTCGCGGTTGAGTAGACCCCCATAGCGGTTGTCCAGCTCGTCAGGAACATCCCAGTGGAAGAGAGTAATAAAAGGAGTAATTCCAGCCTCAAGGAGGTCATCAACGAACTTGCGGTAGTGGTCGATGCCAGCCTGGTTGATGGGGTCTTCTCGGCCACCAAGGGGGATAATTCTAGACCAGCAGATAGAGAAGCGGTACGCCTGTGCTCCTACTGACTTTAGGAGAGCGATGTCCTCAGCAGTACGGTTGTACGAGTCACAGGCGGTGACACCAGAGCTGCCGTCAGCGATTTTGCCGGGCTTGGCACAAAATGTATCCCAATTAGCAGGGCCACGGCCATCCTTGTCAATGGCACCCTCGATCTGATAACTGTTGTGGTGGTTAGGTAAGATGTTTGGGGATTTAATAGTGGGAAGCAACTCACGAGGCGGTGGCAAAGCCCCATTTAAAGTCACTGGGAAGAGACATGACGGATGAAGGTTGATTATTGACTCTTTTACTTCGGGTTGAGTTGAGAGGTGGTTCGACAGAGGCAGGCGACCCTTGTCAAGTAAGAGAGAAACTAGCCAATATAGAGGATGGCTTAGGACGAGTTGAAGTCGATTGAAGACGAGAGGTGTTCAATAGAGAAGAGAAGAGGGAGGAATTGGAATTGGAATTTCCATTGTCTTGTGCTTTTATATACCCGATGCATGGCATGGGTTGTACCTCCATCCTGTCCCCTCATCCTCGTCTTTGCGGCTATAGTCATAGTCTACCTTAGTTTTTGTCAGATACAAGGCGAGACCTGAACAATAGAGAAGGGATATGCCTCAAGATCGTATCTGTCGGACCGTCGAAGCCGTGGCCGGATCATCTGCCACAAAAGCTAGGGTGGGGTTGAGAGAGTTGTAAGAGCAAGGTTGTGGTTGGTGGTTGACGGCTGATTTAGAGCGCCGAGGTACCTTCCCGAGTTGAATTGCTGACGGGACCTGATGTGCGGTGCCTGTCCTGTAGGCTGTATGTAGCCTGCCCCGTCGTGCCTTCCCTAATCCCTAATGGCAACCCCCGGCCAACTCCAACGCTATTGCCCCATGGGGGGTTGACTTACAACCCTTCATATCCCATCTCTTTATATCTGTCTTTTTTTCCCCCTTTTCTTAATCACATTTTCTTTCGTTCTCATGTTCTTTTTACATCACAGATTATTATCCATTTCTTGATGCAAACACACGGAAACACAGACCCTTTGGCACTTTACTCGTTTTGTCGTAACTGGTCTTCCATTTCCGTCAGACGATTCCCGCTCATCTGTGCCCCCTCGAGCCATCGGCCCGCCTCTCCGGCGCCACGACAGCCCGTTATCGCGAGAACTTCGGCTTCTCCTGCTGTATCAACACCATTACAACTTGGCAACCTGGCCTCACCGGGTAAGCCAAATGCAGGAGCGGAATTCGATGATCCCCGAGAATTATGTTCCGCACGTGGGAGTCGGCCTTTCAGAGATTCAAGGGTCCTCGTAGTGCTGTCTTCCTATTGTGCTGCAGATTGTAGCTCTGGTATCCCCCGTTGGCCCTCAACTGCAGGTGCTCTCGGCCGGATCCTATCCCCACTTGCTAACGGCGTCTGCGGGCTGCATTGCCCCGAAGTTCCCGGCTCACACAGGCTGCAAGGGCCGAAACACCATAACGGTCTAAGTCTCTAATTCCGTGCGGCTCAATTATACCTTGTATCTTTATCACTAGATACACGTATTTGGTCATGGAGCTTTCTCACGTGGTTTCCCTTCATCAAACCAATCGCCATTTTCAGAGGACATGAGGAATCTGCTCAGTTTTCACATGACACCCGACGCTCGAGCTCAGAAAATGTGATTGTCGAATGCGTACAATTGTTGCATACTATCTAACATGGGTAGCTATCGAGATTGAGGTAATGGCCCGCTTAAAGAGAAGCTCAACAGCTCGCGTCGACTACATACCTAGGTAGGCTCTCGTTGCCTCTTCTCAGCAATAATCCCTCGTCATTATCTCCTTCCGCATGGGTTCGTGACCCATTGTCGACTTTTTCACCATTACAACACAGTCGATTTGACCCCTGACCTCTTTCAATGCTCGATTTCAGTTTCCTCCAGTAACGGCTTCGGTGTCATCCCTGTCCTGCAACTTTCGCTTTCCGGGATGCGACATTTCCATGTCGACATCTTCGGGCGATCCTCTCGCCTCGTTGCCGTTGCCGTTGCCGTTACCCGAGTATTCGACGATTTCCCACTCAACCTTAACCCGACCGTCCTGAGATTGCCTGACACCCTGGCTACGGCGCATGTTGCCCAGGCGTGTTCCTTCAACCATGCCATCGAACCATGGAACTCCATAGGACTGTCGCAATGCCGTATTTCTTCCCACCACTTCCGATGACTGGTTTACCGAAATCTTCTCGTCTCCCTCGTCGGGAATCAATCCCATGTCTTCGAGATCTCGCAGGTCCTCCCTCAGCAAACTGCCCAGTGTGAGGTTGATGAATTCGGCCTCGGTATGAGGGTTTTCGGACCAGTACGACAAGGGCGTACCACAGTAACCGCAAAAGTGACGTTTTGAGTATTGTTGGCTCGGGTGCGTGTAAACACGTCGAATCAAGGCATGGGTCTCGTCGGGAAAGAAAGAGTAAGTAGTGCTGTGATACCATGAAAGCGGTACTCGGATGTAGGCTGCTAGAGGGGTCGCAAGAGGAATCTCTTGAAGCAGCAGTTAGGGTCTATCCGGGAGACTTGCGGGCAGAGAGGTAGGGTTCGACTTACGATGGGCAGACTCTGTGTTGAACAAGACCTGTGCCTCATTAATGCCGTCTTGAGGAACAGCAATGATGTAACGATTTCGGCCGCACTGGCAACCACCCCGCAGAGGTCTGAGGGTGCTCATGGTTGATTATGAGATACGAGTCGACGTGGTTGGGAGACCAAAGTATTGATGGAAGAGTCAAGATTAGTGGCGCATGTATTTGTTTGTTATGTTAACGGGAGGTCATGACAGTTTGTTTTGGGAGGGAGAGGTAAGGGGAATTTAGGCGACGAGAGCTGAGTTACAGTAATTACCACGGATGGAATTATGTTTGATGATCAGCAGTTCCGCCCACGTCCTGGCACAGGCGGGCACTTGAACAAGAGGTCCAGGAGTGACGACATCTGCCAGCGGATTACCGCTAAAACCTTAGTTTCTACAGCACTCTAGCGCTTCGTGGGGCCTTCTAGAAATAAGCCGGTGGTCAGTCGGCCCCACCTCTCGACCTGAGGTCCCTCTTTTTTGGCGTGAAGCTCCGAGTGAAGCTGTCGTGGAAGCGGAGCTACCCTAAAAGATCGAATGAAGGTGGGAAACTCCATTTGTAATCAAGTATCATCTAGTTTTATAATATGTATTTTATATTTTGACTTTACTCGGTTTACTTGGTGAGCCCTCAATTATAAATATGTGATTATTTCCATGTCCATCGTTGAATGTGTGTGGTTGGTCCAAGAACTTTCCAGCACATTCGCACTTATCATGCATGCATGATCCATGGCTTGACGTGTCGATTTGAAACACAAGTAATATTCTAGTAGTGGAAGATAGATCCCGGGATTTCTATCGATACAGGTGGGAAATCTTTTGTTTTCATGATGAGCGTCTAGTGTGCTTACCTAGGAGATGGGGAGCGTAACACCTTCGTATACGGTCGTGGTTTATTTAATTTGATATCGATATCAAAAAGGCGAGTTCTATCTACGTGAGAGCAGGAATAATGATAGCGCGGTAATTCTAGTCTCATCGGTCAACTATCACCTAACAACATCATCAAAACCACAACACAACACGACACAACACAGACAGCACAACGCAACATTGACCATGGCCATCACACCCACATCCAATGACCGTCTCTGTCTCCCAAATTCCACAACAAACATCCCTCGCATCGGCTTCGGTAGCTACAAGATTCGCGGTGAGGCATGCACAACCGCTGTCCTTGCAGCGCTATCCGCGGGCTACAGACACATTGATTCGGCCATCCTGTACCGGAACGAGGAGCAGATTTACGACGCTATCGAGCAATCTGGCCTAGCTCGCGAGGAAATCATTATTACCACAAAGGTGGGAAATAGAAAGAGGGCGAAAGGCCAGGACGAAGTGTACCGAGATGTTTTGCAAAGCGTGGATCGCATCGCTGGAGTGGATGGGTACGTCGACCTATTGCTTATACACGTACCTGGGCCATCTCTTGAGCATAGGAAGGGGCTATGGTGTGCCATGGAACGAATCAAGAGAGAGGGTAGAGCAAAGAGCATTGGTGTAAGTAATTTTCTAGTGAGGCATCTCGAGGAGCTGAGAGAGTATGCTACTATCTGGCCTCCAAGCGTGAATCAAATCGAGGTGAGCCATAGTCCTACTCGTAGACACGAGCAGCCCTGACATTTGAATACTTGTTGAACTTTAGCTTCATCCCTGGTGTCAGCAGCGAGATGTTGTAACTTACTGTCAGGCCAATGGCATCGTCGTCGAAGCATATAGCCCACTTGCTACAGGCACTCGGCTAGACAACCCAACAATACAAAGAATCGCGACAAAGCACAACAAGACGCCTGCACAGATCCTTATCAGTTATTCGCTACAGAAAGGCTGGGTGCCGTTACCGAAGAGCTCAGACCCGGATCGAATTCGAGAGAATATTGATGTGTTTGAATTTGCGTTGGATCAAGATGATGTGGATTCTCTGAATGCACTGGACGAAGGGTCGGCAGGGGCTGTTTTTCGGAAGAATGTTGATTAAAAGTTATCATAGGAGGGACTGTTTCAAGGAATAGAATTGCAATGCAACACAACACAACACAACACAATACAATACACGGCCGCTTCATATGCGCCTATTTCATTACAAGATGCATTCCAAAACATACCAAACAGCGTCAATGGGCATCATCTACCCAAAAGGTCCTGCCGCTCGCTTCTCTATTCGCAGATTCCCTCCAGGTCGGGGGGCTATGATCTCCCATGCTTCGCCCACTCCCTGAGAACGTTCTTCTTAATCTTTCCTGTGCTGGTCTTGGGCAGCTCATCCACAATCTCTACTTCCCTCGGGACCATGAACCTGCTGATATCGCTTTGATGCTTGGCCCACGAAATGACTTCATCCCCAGTGACATTCTTCCCGTCCTTGACAGTGATGTAGACCTTGGGCCGCTCACCCCAGTGTGAGTCAGGGACTGCTACAGCACCGACTTCGAGAATATCAGGGTGCTGGGCTAGCATGCTCTCAAGAGCGACGGACGATATGTTTTCGCCGCCTGAGATGATTATGTCCTTTGCACGATCCATGATTTGGGCGCTTCCATCGGGGTGCCATACTGCAAGATCGCCTGAGTGAAGCACGCCTCCTGCAAATAACTGACGTGTAGCCTCGGGATCCTTGTAGTACTCCTTGGCGCAGATGTTTCCGACAAATACAATTTCGCCAATCTCCTCGCCATCTTTGGCAACGTCGATGATAACGCCTTCTGGCTGGTCTTGTTTGATGACGCGGATTGGTTGGCTTGTGATGAAACCATGTCCTTGCCTGGCCATCTTTGCATATTTCTCGTTAGAAGGTAGAGTATCCCACTCAGGTAGAGTATAGCACTTGGTGATAGGCCCATACGTTTCTAGGCGAGCCACGTTAGTCACCCGCTGGCGTTGCGTGAGTGAGATAGACGTACCTGTCATTCCATAAACGTGAACAGGAGTGAGATTTAGATTTGTCTGCGACTTGATATTAGCGCATGTCTTGTGCGAATTCCTGATGATGCGTGCCATTTGTTCAAAAAGATACCCAGTAGGTGGGCTTGCGGCCACGGTAACTTTAACCTCGTGTGGCAGTCTTTCAGCTTCTTTGGCTGCTACCAACAATGTGTTGACTGTAGGAGCAGCATTGAAGTGTGTAATCCCCTCTTCTTTCAATAGCTTCCAGATGAGGGGGTAATCGATCTTTCTTAGGCAGACGTTGGTGCCGCGAACGGCGGCGACTGACCAGGGGAATGTCCAGCCCACTGCATGGAACCTAGGAAATGTCAATCGGCTGATGTGTCTCCTCTCAACTTGGGTGACTTACATGGGGAGTGTCCACAGGTATTTGCAGCGTCCGACGTTAAGACCTGATTCAATAATGTTGGCCATGGCAGCAAGATAAGCACCTCGATGGGTGTAGACAACACCCTTGGGTCGCGAAGTAGTTCCAGAAGTGAAGGGAATAGCGAGCATGTCATCCTCGCTCCGGGCCTGGGCATGGAGACCTGCCCAGCCATGGGTGCCCTGGACGATATCCTCCTTCAAGCCCTCGAGAACGGCTTCGTCAAAAGGACCGGAGAGCTGTCCTTGAGTAGCATCAGTGTCCTGGTAAGCAAGGTCAGCAGCAGCCTCAAGACAAGGATGCACTTTGGCACGGGAGGGAAGATCAACCATATCAACAATCACAGGCACACTCTTGTGATTCTCCTTGAACGCATCAAGTAACCCGACAAACTCATGGTCAGCGATAATGCAGTCCACCTCGGCAAAGTCAAAGATGTAAGCAATGTCGTCCTGTTTCAGACGGTAGTTGACGGGGACAATAGCAGCGCCAGCAGCGACGATGCCGTAGATAGATTCGAGAAAAGCGGGCGTGTTGGGAGCGAGAATGCCGACGCGCTTGTAGCCGTGCTTGAGGAAATAGTAAGCGAGACCTCGAGCGCGATCAGCAAACTCGGCGTAGGAGCGGCGTAGAACAGCGCCGTTGGCGGTGATGTGAAAGATGGCCTCTGCTTCGGGCTCAATGGCTGCGGCGCGTTCAAGAAAGGTTGTAGGGGATAGAGTGTGAAAGTTGACGGGTGCCGCAGGATGAGGGCGGAGATGGTTGAGGATGGAACGAATCCGATCAGACATGATGAAGTCTATGAGAGTAGTCTTTCTCTTTGTGTGTCTTGATCATGTATTATTTGTTGATGTGTGTGAGAGATAGAAAGGTGAGAATGGGACGAAGGGATACAGACTGAGACGAGAGATGAGTGAACAGTTGCCTCTATTTCCATACTACCTATGTAGCCATGTCTCGGTCCAGTCCGGCAATGCGGCTTTCCCTATAACCTTGATTGTCCGGCTATTAGGAGTAGACAAGATAGCTACTCGAAGCAGTTTAGTCCATCATAAAACAGTGACAAGTTCCCGGATCCTTGCTTGTTTAGTGCCGTGTTGAAGGCGGGGACCCCGCATTACAGTATGAGAGCGTGGAGTGAGTGGTGAGTGAGTGGTGGTACCTTGCTTAGTAGTAACCCTATACCTATTTATGAAAGAATAAAAGGTAGTACGAACCCATTGGTTAAATCAATGTCTCTCTGCATTGAGCAAGTACAAACAAAGGTTTTATCAACCAAGTAGCGAGTGGTTGACTTTGGTAACCAGATTGTAAATCTTTCATTACAGATCTACCAGGTAGGCAGATAGATATAGATATGTGGCGTCGCATGAATGTGGCTCAACCATGCAGACATGGCTGTGCTCTCCACTTCTCCAAGCCAACCGACGAAACAGAAAACGGGGGGGTCTTGATATGATTTATTTGGTCTTGGTCTTTCTTATCATAGAGTTCCGTTTGTAATGATACATCGTCATTGCATTGCGTGTAGCAGTGCTTCATCTCCTTGATTATACCGATACCTTGCGTTCGTTTATCAGTCTCATACGTTTCTCTTTCCATCGATATCCTCTCTTGCAGTACCAACAGCAAGCGCCACTCTCTGCCACGTCTCAGGCTCTATTAACAGTCATCTTTGAGACACGCTGTCTGCTGCATCATTTCCGCATACAAACTCCCACTCGAGCTGAACACCTGCGGTATGTAACTCCCGAAGCCCTAGGTTACGAGATATAACCTCTCATCTTATGATCCCTCCTATCCCTCCTACGCTGTATCAACTATGCAGCATTTTGGAAGCTCATCATGATCGTCTATAGCTCGAGGACAAGATTCATGGCTTCCGGCAGCCCCTCCGAGAGCTTCTCAGCTCGCCCATCAACTACCCGAACCGCGTCTCATATTCATACTCCTAAAAAACAAACCTCAAGCGGTGGAGATCGCTTGACGGTCCCAAAAAGAGCCCACACCTTTGCCAACGATGGCGCCCAATCCCCTGATGCCTTCGAGACGGGTGAGCATAGCGACTCCGACGATGGCGCTGAGACTACTCGAGCTTCTATCGAGCTCGATATACTCCCTATCGAACTCATCACATTAACCGACAGGTAAGGATGTAGAGTAATACTACGATGCGATTACACCTGCTAAGTCATTCACCCACAGTTTTATCGAGTCTTTGAATGCAAAGGTCCATCCGACTCCTCCGAACATCGAAAATCTATCGCAGAAATTCCAGAGCTTCTACACACAAGCATCTTCCAACATCAATACCCACATCAATGCTCTCGCCTCTAGACAAAGCCGCGATGTGTCACCCACACCATCCTCCTCGTCCATCTCTTCCGCCGCTAGCAAATTGCGATCTAAAGCCAGTGCGCTCAACATCACCAAGCCAGAGCCCGAGCAACAAATGATCACCGCAGACGAGTTGGCCAGCCGCAAGCGAACAAGAAAGGCATTAGAAGCTAAGAGAGTGCTCCTCGAGGAGGCCGTAGAGCGCAGGCTGTGTGAGGGTATTTATGATAAGATCTACCGTCACCGGAGTACGCAGGACGAGGCCCATGACGACAAACTACGTTCAAAGACGGCGGCTCTGGCTTTGGTGGGAATTGGACCAGCTGACCTGGGTATCGACCTCATAGGCGACGCAGAAGAATCCGCGGAAGCAACTGGACCAACTGAAGATGATATCAAACAAAATCTGGAGCCCGCTCGGCGAGATATAGCCATGATGACCCGAAAACGATACCCCCTGGGTAAACTCAACCACCTCAAGGCCGCCCACCGAAGTATCGTCGATACACTTGCCCACTTTCATCCCTCTGCTTCTGCTGATGAGATCATGCCCATGCTTATCTACACTCTCATTACTCTACCACCAGAGAATCTTCATGTTATCAGCGATGTTCACTTTATACAATACTTCCGTTGGGAG
This sequence comes from Fusarium sp. NRRL 66182, assembly GCA_013266265.1. Lineage (NCBI taxonomy): Eukaryota > Fungi > Ascomycota > Sordariomycetes > Hypocreales > Nectriaceae > Fusarium > Fusarium sp. NRRL 66182. Next base: position 30,726 of record JABFAK010000090.1, on the reverse strand, counting down.
CCAAAGCTCACGGGTGAAGCTGCATATTGTCTGACCAATCTTGAGGCTGCCATCAGTTTTCTGCAGACGGTGGACCTTGCAACTCTGAGGGAGGATGAGCGGCTTTCTGGTCCAGCAAAGAGCTCCAGCCCAAGGACGGGGACATTCCCCCCCGCTTACCAACAAGGGAAAGCAGCCTCGGCGCCTGAAACGAACCAAGCGGGTGCTGAAGTAGCCAATATTTCTACTCCCAATGTCAAGGCGTCGACAACTTTGCGGAACCGCCGACTGAGTGACCTCGTGAACGCGCCTGCACAAGCGTTTGGAGCTGCTAGTGACGCTGTCTTCAGCACAGCTGATCAAAGCTTGAAGAACATATCCAACAGTCTCGGCGACAGTTACAAGTTCCTTGTAGGCAAACTACGGGAACATCAGGATAGTCCTCGTGAATCTATCCTTGTACCAAAGACTCTGGACGACGCCCGCAAACTAGTCAGCACGCCATCTCCCGATGAGGCAGATAGTAGCGGAATCAACACACTACTTGCCCCAGATGATGCGGATGCCTTGAAACGCACAACATCACGAGAAGATCGAGTCCTGAACCTTATTGGAGGCCGCCGCGACCGCAGCACTGATAGCACCCGGAGCGGTCGCAGCGCCAGCTCTTCCAAGAAAGTCCTGTTTGCATCCGACGAGCCCAAGACAACTAGCCAAAGCCCTGGACAGAACCCAGCTGTTCTGGATCAGATGCGCAATCTTGGCAACACCTTTAATCCCATGGCTCGACTTCCTAGTATAAGTATGATCCGCGGGTTTGGGCGCAACACACCTTCGACACCTGCCTCGACGCCGACTATACCAGTGGTTAAGGAGGCGGCGAAGCCCGCGGACGGTGGAGATTTAGGCACGGTATGTTGATGACATTCTCATGGCGAAATGTGTGAAACTAATGCGTACTTAGGCCTTTCCTGATATTGCTTCAGCTCTTCCACCCAAGGAGATACCCAAGATTGCCCCACCCAATAAACGCTTCATGGAGATACAGACCCCTGGTGAGCTTAGGTTGGGCGAGGTCCTCGATCTCCTCCGGGATTACCGCCGCTTGGCTGGTGCTTTGAAGGATATCGGAGCATTCGAGTCGAAGTGAGGAGGAACACGCATTAATATACATACACATAGACTCCCTAGAATTAATTCAACCCAGGATAAGATAATTGTAATTGGATAATGCAAACATTCTTCATGTCATGCAAGCGAAGAGAGCCCCAGCACATCTCATACCATAAGATATCCATATCAGGAATGAAGAAATACAAATCATTGATAGGATAGAAGGCTTGGTGCTGGTTTACATCTGCGGGTGCTCTAATTATTTTAAAACCACCACTCTTGATGAAGTCTATGAAGGCGTGTGCCAATCCCTAAACACCAAACTAAATTGTATGTGTGGCCCGAACCATTAGATGCCACACTACATGAAAACGCCTTGTGAATTTACACTCCGCGGCCAACTTTTGCGGCGTGCGCATTAGTGTGATGAATATCTGTAACACTTGGCGCAGTATGAAATAAAAGCTTGCGCTCTGACATTTGACACCCAAACACCATCTAAGTGTGTAATCCGAATGCTAGACGCCGTCATTCATCTTTTGAAAAATTCAAATCGCTTTTCTCTGCAAGGTTGTCAAAGTTCGTGAAAATCGCATGACTATGCCTGTGGAGGGGGTCTTGTGGAAGATATTATTACAATGGCAAGAATATGCTTGTCTCATGCTCCGTTCAGGCGAATCTCCCTCGACTGTTGCTTAGGGAATGGGGTTTGTATCTGCCCGGCGAGGATGATAGCTGTGCGATTCGATGGTTCGTAGTGGAGGAACCTCGTCTTTCTCTTCGTCGTGAGCTGGCTCAGTGTTAAATCGTGGGAAACGTGGTGATACGTTGGAGTTGTTTGAAGTGTTCCGCTTGTGGCCATGTATCTCATCGCTGGAAAACACTGGCCCAGGGAAGAGAAATTGGGAGATAATTCGGCTGTTTGCTCGCTCGCGCACGCGGCTCATACTGCCTCGTCGACCAGACATCCCCGGGGTTGTAGGGGGCTCCAGGCCGGAGGCGGCACCCATAGATGCGTTCGTTCGAGTGCGAATGAGGATAGGCTGATTCTCCTCTGTTTCCTTTTGGAAGCGGGCCTCGCTGGGCAGAAGAACTGCACGATCCAGGCCGTAAGGCAAGCCACGATGACGACCACGGATTTGCATGGCAACAATGATGAGCTTTCCGACAACAGTGAACTGAGAGCAGAGCGATGCATTCACGTTGGGTACTCCCATGCTGAGGCCAACAGTGCCGTACGCGCTGATAACCTCAAAAAGGACATCAAATTGGTTAAAGTTCTTTTCTTTGAGATTGCCGCCTTCGCTGATAGCGAGGAGGAAGAATCCCACAAAGACATACCATAAATCGAAAGAGAGCTGACGTCGCAAATGAGTGCCCACGTAGTTGAGAGCACCAGCAGATTCATCGTCTTCGTCTTCGTCCTTCTTGTTGCCATAAACTCCAAGAGACTTTTCTTCGTACACATTGGTTCGGCGGATGGAGATTGCAATTGGAAAGATGGATATGTACATCATAACCATGTATAGAACAGGAATAGCAGGGTGGAGATCAGCCAAGCTGAAGCAGGAGAAGCCGGCAGTTCGAGTTGAGGCAGCTTGGAAGAGGCCATCGGCAATGCGTGTATGAACTGGCAGTTCGGCCACCGGTCCGACATTTAACTGGTCAAGGTCAGCATGAAAACGGCATGGGGAAGAGTATGACTTCGCTTACATCTAAGATGATAAAGAAGAGCAAGTCTATGGCGTTCAACGCCACAAGAATCCAAAACAGCCACCAATTGGCACTTGAGGGAAAGAGGAGGGTGAAGCATCGACGAGGGTGGTCGAGAAGGAATCTAAGCTCTTCCCAAAGGCCGGTGCCTTTTGGTACAATCTGAGCAAGTACCCAAATGACAAAACGGAGCATGACTGGGAAACCAGTGTTTCCAATAATAATGAGAAACCACATGATCATCATGGCATATTCCGAGGTGTTGAACGAGTTCATGCTGTCTGGTGTCAAGGTAAAGCCCAAATCGTTGAAAGCTGAATTGGCAGTCCAAAATCCCCACCACGTTCTTGAGATGGCATTGTCGTCAACAATCTTACCATACTTATCGTTATGGAGAATGAAGGGCAGGAGGAAAGTCACGGCAATAAGCTGAAAGCCCCAAAAGTAAGAAAGCAAGATAACAGCCAGAGTCCTCAGGGACCGATATTCGATGCCACCCAATTCTTCTCTCTGTTCAAGGGTCAAGCCCACAAAGTTAGAGTTTCGACCCATAGTCGGAGTATAACTGAGATAAGGCATGTCCTTGGTGTGGTCATTTGATAAAGCCGATCTGATGGTGTCTAGTGTGCGTGTCCGGAAAGCACGTCCCATTGTGCTCTCATTATCCTCATGCACCTCTTTCTGGCCACGGTTAAAGACACGGGGTTTTCGCATTCTGAGAGCCTCAAGTGTGCCGCCAGCGGCTTTGGCATCGTCAGCCAGCTCTTGCTTGAGGGGGCGTTTTGGTTCGGCAATAACAATGGTAGGCCTACGCACGCGAGGTGTCCTCGAGTCAATTGTTGCATTGTCCGGTCTCGATTCCACTGTTCTCGTCATGGCAATAGTGTTGGTATCGTCGTCGCCGTCCTCGTCTTCCAGCCTGCGCGGACCCATACCCCTCTCGGTCTCGCGTGGACCAGGAATTCTCAATACTTCATTGTCTTGATTTCGCTGGCGCTCTAGAATCGCAATGTGCTCTTCGTGAGTCCTCCAGTGAGGGAACTTGGTTAAGTCGTCGTCGATCCCGTCGCTTCTTTTGACCGTATCGGCAAACGTAATTCCTGTTGGCGCATTCTGTGATTTGCCCTGATCATCCTTCGAAGTATCCCTGCTGTCTCCAAATGCCTGATTGGGTTGTTGCAGCGGACTCAGCTTGATACTATTGGATCGCCCGGCTGAGACTGTGTCGCTCTCATCGCTACTAGCCGGTGGCGGCTTGTGAGGTAGGTTATCATTATCGTCATCGTCATCAACAATCGCTTGGGACTGAACGGTTTCGTTCCCTTCAAGTAGAATGCCATCGTTCGTAATGCGTGGGGGTCGTCCCTGGTAAGGCACGATAGTGATATTCCGACCATTGACCCCTTCTTCGGTCTGCCGGACATCGTCTCGGGGGCGAGTCTTCGCCTTGGAAATTGTGGCGCGTCGTTGTCTGGCGTCGGTGACCCAATGCTGGAATCTCTTCTCGAACCAATAAAGTCGCAAAAAGACAACCGACGTGTGGAGAGTGATTGGATTAGATGTTATGGTGAATAAGTAAACAACAACTTGCTGAAATGTATTGAGAAGATTCAAGTCGATAGGATTTAGACCAGCTTGCGTGTTGGCGCCACTGGCGAACATGAGGGCATCGACATAGGAAGTCTCACCACGGCCAGCAGCGTAGATTATGATGGAGGCCAACAGCGTTGCCCCGATTATCCATGTATCTATAAATCACGGTTAGATACTTGTACTTGACATTGCAGGTTTAACCCAGATAAGCAGCAACAACAAGTGCATATCCGCGTGCAGTTTCGATATGAGATAAAGAGAGGTAACAGGGTACTTTAAATGAATGAATGAATGGCGACTTACAGTGGATGGAAATAAAGTTAAAGTGTGGTTTTTTTGACACGAATGGAGGCTTGATAGCTTTGAGCCGCGCCCACATAGAGGCGAACGCCTCGTTCGGCATGTCTTGAAGAGTGAAGCAATGAACCAACTGAAAGCTCTTATGATGAACAACGAGGATGGAAAGTTGGAAACCAGTGGAGAGGGCCTTGCAGGCTATTTGGGTCGTCCACCAGAGTCTAGCTTCCTCAGCTCAGCAGCTAAGGACGGCTATGGCGTAAAGGCGGAGAACGGTGCTGAGGAACGGAGGGGCGTGGGCAGGAACTGAACTGGTGATTTACCGCACACCACTCCACCAACACCAACAACAAGATTTTTGCGGAATCGAGCTACAGTGAAGAACGGCGACCGAATGCGGAGTGAGCCTCTGAGGAACCGCTAGTGGCCAACCGATGGCAGTGAAGAAAAAAGGGTGCAAGCTTCAAACAGATTTCTAGTCAATCAAGCTAGACTAGCTGACTAGTGTCCAAAATAAAGACACAGGGTGCTGCAGTTGCGAGTCAAGGAACATGTTGGGTTGCTGTATAAGAAGTGTCAGGTAGAGGTTAGGTTTGGAAATGGTATGTTTGAAGTTGAGGGAAGGTTTTTGGATATATCAAGGTATTAAATCTAGTAGGGGTCGCAAAAATTTATCTAGATACCTAAGGCTTGCGTGAGCTACTAACTTAGGGGAAGGAGGCAATGGAACAACCTAAGAAAGTGGAAAGAGAACCTGGTATGCACGAAACTATTAGGTACCTAGGTACCTAAGGTAGCACGCGCTACTCGAGGTATCCGTCTTTCATCCCAACTTGGAGCCAAAAATAAGACATAAGCGGTGGTAAAACAAAGACGGCGGCGAGTCGGAATTTACGATTCAAACACGAGGAGGCGGCTGTTGGTTCTCAAGGGTCCAAATTCAAATACAAGTCATGCAACTGCAGCTTCAACCACAACCTGATATCCGACATGCACGTTCCCATCTCTTGGCTGTTTCTACGGCAAAGAAAGAGAAAGAAAGAAAAGACAAGCAGGGGGGGCTCACAATCAACAAACTTGGCAGCTTGGATGGAAAGCCAAGAAATGGGCCCGAGATAATGGAATCCTATAGGGAGTGTTCATACACGATCCAGGCACACAGCAAAGCTGCACTAGTCAGCACACACGCGGCACTGACAAGGGCAGGGCAGGGGTCATCAAAGAGTCCAGATGCATGCAAATGGAGACCCGAAAAGCCGAGGGAGAACAAGAAGAAAAAAACTTCACCATCTGTACTCGGGACAAGTTCCCCGGCACCGATATTCAACACCCGTCCGTCTGTTTACATTAGCGGCCCCATCAAAGACCAAGTCTGTCGTCTCGAACTTCCTACCAGGGAGGACAAGTACATACTGCAGCCTTACACGACAAAATAAGCTCACGGCACAAAGCTGAGCAACCAGGTGGCAGAGGCCATTGAAACGCCCGCTTATCGAATGATTAGCAATCCTCTATTTGTGGTTTCCGCCGCCAACGTTCCGTTTTACAGACGAGATTGTTTAAACTTCTATTCGCAAGACAACGCCATCACGGACTTTTGAACACTGAGAGTGTCTGCAGAGATAAAGCAACCCTGTCCCTGTCCGTCACCCGTGTGCAACACTACTATCGAGCCAATGACAAGCTTCCCAAAACAATCTCCAATTCCAGCGAACCAAGGAAAATTCGAAGATGATGAACATTGGATGGTGAAACCGCCAGCACGTGCGAGTAAGTAAAGGGAGGATAGGAGAGAGTTTAAACCCTAAGCTTAGATACAGCGTTGGTCGAAGAAGTAACATGACTTGGGGCCTGGTACGCGACGGTGAGACTTGAGTAAAGGGGCTCGTTCTACCATCCTTGACTAAAAGCCCAGACCCTTTTACAAAATATTAGGGCCGTCTCTCACAGCAACAACCAGGACGATGCATGACATTGATCGTGGTCAACCGTCAAACTACTGATGCAGATACAGCATGTAGAGGGCAGAGTGGGTTTCTTTGTCTTCGATACCGGCATCATCATGTCATTGTCACCCAAAATCGGCATTGGGATCCGTCTTCCAGTGGTCATGATCAGTTCTTTTCTCCACTTCATAACAGCCCTGAGATGTCGGCCTGGGCTATTTGCACGTCTTAGACATCCGAGATTGTGGCTGAGACAGGCAAGATTTGTGAGAGGGTGCTGTACAATAACCGGAAGAATGGGCCTGAATTCAACCAACTTCAAAGGTGCACTGATTCATACCTAGGTCTACAGCAAATATACATTATGCAGCCTATTCCCTGCGAAGTGATGCAAAGTGAGATGTGAGCAACTCACGAATCCAGACCGCTTCGCCGTTACAACTGATGGTCATGCACACTGCTTGCTCCGCCTCGAGTAAGCATTGCCTGATTCATTCCAACACCAGAGGTTGAGCGGCAATGTCATCAGCATTTTCATCCTTGAGGTTACATGGATGCAACCGGGACGAGATTAAGCCCTAGCATCGCCAAGCTTTTCTCCCGGCACCACCAACAACGGCACTAGCTTCCCTAGTTCCTTAGAGGCCCCAGCTCCATTAGAGAGCTTCAAAAGCATCTCAAAGGGATCCATTGCCATCGTATCTTTCCATTAGTATCCGTACTGTATTAGAACTTGCAGTGAACAATTCGTCCTGGTTGGCTATTCGACAATTGGACTATCAGTCAGCCACTCGTCATCACACCATGCTAGCCATGTTACCCTCTGGCTTATTTCACGATGCATGTCACCCTATCATGCCCATTTCGTTTCCGGGGTATGTCTGATATTATTCGAAGTCTCAGAAGAGTCAGGTGTCAGGTCGCCTTACTCCTGCATCACCTACCTAGGTATACTTCATGCACCGTCACCATTGGATATCAGCATATCATAGAGTAACTATCACAGTAGACTCGTCCATCCCTGATTTGATTTCCCTTGATTGAATCTAGCCTTCAAGCTCATCAGCCATGGCTGTGCCATGCTGTTTCCTAAACGCCGAGTTTTCCCCGTCCTTGCGCCTTCAAAGCTTTCCAAATATGCATATTAGTATACGTGTAATAGTAACCATTCTATATCGCTGGTTCGGGATCTTCACGGTTTCCATTCTTTGGCCCATCCAACAAATTCACGCCTCTCTTATAAAATTCCCCATCTTGTGTGCATTACTGCGCCGCTGTACGCCTAGCATTCTCTCGTCCAATCTTCTTGAAAAAGGCATTGCTGTCTCCCTTCTTCCTCTTTGCGGACATTTTCTTGTTCTGCTCAATGTATGCCATGTCCTGGCCACCGCTGAGCTCACCAAGAGTACCCGCCGTTCGTCGTGCCCCCTTCTTCTTCTTCTTGCGTCCCATAGTGCCCTGGTGGAACATGTCATCGTTGGGGTCATCCTCCTCCATGCTCTCGTTCTCGACAAGAACCTTCTGCAGCAATTCTCGACGCTCAGAGACATCTGCAAATGCTAGACCTGGCGTCTTCTCAATATTGGCCAATTGCGTAATGACCTTGAAAGCATAACCCTGATCAACAAGGAACGCCTGTCGTTTGGAAGAGAAATACATCTCTTGGGTATCCTTTGACACCAACGAGTAAAAGAAAGCATTGAACCCCTCATCGTTACGTCGTTTAGCCCTCAGGATTCGTCCAAGTCGCTGCGCTTCCTGACGACGTGAACCATAGTGCGAAGAAATCTGAATCAAGCACGTGGCTTCTGGCAAATCGAGTGACGTGTCTCCGATCTTGGACAAGAAGAGCGTGTTGACATTCGGGTTGTGCTGGAAGTTCTCCAATACCTGTAGGCGTTCTGCCTGGCCGGTACCACCGTAGATAAACGCCTTCTGGAGTTTTAGAGCGTATGCCTTCAGAGCATATACGTTATCCGAGAACACAATAATTTTATCTCCCCGTGACTCGTGGTAGTTGATAAGGTATTGACAAGCCTGGAATTTTCGGGGGTTCATGATATATAGCAGACCCTTCTTCCGGCTCGGCGCCTTGAGATACTGGTCGTAAAACTCGGTAGGCATTGGACACCATACTTCCGCACACTGAACCCTGGCAATGTGACCTTGCTTTGAGAGCTCCATCCAGTTGGCTTCAAAGAGCTTTGGTCCGATTAAGAAATTTAAATCCGAAATCTTGTCGTCTTCTCGTAGGAGGGTTGCTGTAAGACCAAGCTTGGAGTGAGTCTTGATTGACGATGTAACCTTTCGAAAGATGTTGGCAGGCACAACGTGGACCTCGTCCAGCAGCATTAGTCCCCATTCGCGACCTGTTAAAAACTTCATCATCTTTTCGGCATCGTAGGATCGTGCCCGAGATTGCGTGACCATAGCATATGTCGTGACAATGATTCCTGTGCTTCCAGTAAAAACGTTGTTCTTGGAGTCGGATGTGAAGGCGACAATATCGTCGGGGTTGATGTTGGACCACTTTAGGAACTCGTTTCGCCATTGTACAACGGACATGGAACTGGTGCATAGAACAATTACACCCTTCTTGATAGTGCAGGCTGCTGTGATGCCCACAAGAGTCTTTCCAGCACCACAAGGCAAGACGATAAGTCCACTCTTCGCGCGTCCGTTACCAAACATCTTACTCAAACTCTTTTCCTGATAGGGACGAATTTGCGTTCCTGGCTTGAGGTCGATATCCAAGTTGGCGTTGGCTTCGTCTCGTCGGAAATCATACTCCTCCAAGACAGGGTATCCTAGATTTAAGCATTCTTTTTGTACCGTTTCGACATCCTTATCCGCAATCTCGAAGGAGTGTGTCACCTCCTGGTCCTCGTCGTCTTCCTCATTGAGAGTTGCATAGACCTCACCCTCCTGGACAGGCTGTCCGTCTTTGCCTTGTTCTCCAGACGGACCAAGACCATTGGCTTGCTTCACTCCTGCAGCATTCTGTGTTCCGGGAATAACAAGACCGCCAATCTTAGGAGCTACGGATGTTGTGATCTCTTCTGTACCCTGTACACGAAGAGGTCCAATTTTGGGATTCTTGAGAAGTGTTTGAAGCATGTTCGGATCGGGACTTTCGACATAATACTTTGTATTCTTGAGGACCAGTTTCACCTTGCCGTAGCTCTGAGTACAGCTGGTGATGAAGTTTCGAATCTCATCCGGCAATGGAGTCTTGAGAAATCGATCCAAGGTATTGATGATATCTTCTGGTGAAAGTCCAACCGAAACAGCAGCGTACAGACTGTGTGTTGTAAGGGCGTACTCATGCATAAATGTCGGTCGAGATAGGGGTTCGGAGATGGTGATGAGAAAGTCCTGAGCCTGCTCTGCAAGAGGGTTGAAGCTTTCCAGAATAATGCGACCCTTCTGAGGATCGATCCAGAGCGGCCGATTTTGATGGTCTTTCTTGAGAACCAGGTAGGAGAAATCACGGTCGCCAAAGATATGCGGGAGCGGATCCCGAATCGCATGTCTCTTCTGGTAGCGATCCAGGGAGAAGATGTCTATGTTCTTATTCAAATCACGTTCCAGGGCCTCGTCAACAGGAGCATCCTCCTCCTCCGGTATCTCCTCATTACTATCGATCGTTCGTGGCGTTGCAGCACCAGGTGTTGACATCCGCGAAGACCTGCCGACTTTCGTCCCGCCCTGAACGGCGCCGCCTGCTTTCCTCTTCGGGGGCATATTCGTCGACTTTCCGAACAGTGGAGGGCGTGACTGGCGATATTCACGGACGTGGGAGGATAGAAAAGGATGGAAGCGTGAAGGGTAAAGGAATGCGAAAGAGGTGATGGTTAAAAGAACGTCACTGATTGATGATGACTACTAGATAAGTGGGTACAAACTGATAGGTTGCCTGACGTTAGCGTGTTAGCGTTCCGCCTCGCTCGGGGGCCTGGGGCCTAAAGTGCTCTGAAAGTCTGAATAATCCACCCCGCTAAACTCTCCAACTTCATCTGGAAAAACCTCCTGACACCGCAACTGCTGGGTTTCTTTTTCACGAACTACCTAGGTACTTGAAAAGCCTTAGACGGTGACTTCATTTTCTCATTATGTGGTACGTTATTGCTCGGATCTGCATCCAGAGCTGAAACTAATCCATCTCTAGCAAACACATTCTCAACGCTCAAGTCGCCGTTCGGTCTCCCTGTTGTACGTGGATCCCATTTAAAATCCGCCTTACAGCTTCATATCGCATGCAACTTTCGGCGCTGACTTTATCATGCAGGCAAAAAATGGTTCGACTGCGTTGAATGTCATAGCGAGCAAGAGTCACACCCTCTCAAGGAGAACTTTGAAATGATTTTTGCCTGCAAGAAGTGCAGGAAGTGCTTCCGAAAGGACGTTAAGGAGTTCGAGGAGGCCGATGAGTATTGCCCTCACTGCGACAATCATTTCGTTATCGACGCCAAGACCCCACAGGCGGCCTTGTCCATTGAAAGTGACGATGTCCGGATGGACAACAAGATGCTCAAGGACGACAGACAAAAGACAAAGGGTCTGAGATCTATCTTTGACCCGACAGAAGAGGCTGACAAGCTGGGCTGATTTCACCCAAGTAAGAAAAAAAAAAGAAAAGTCATGGCGTTCAGGATACATAGCGATTTGTCACTTCTGGATGGAACCAGTCTAATTAAACGCGTCCCGTCATTACTTGTGTTGATACAATGGCACCGGCTCCAAATTCAGAGACTCAATGCGCTTGTCTATGCGAATCTTTACCATATCTCTCTCTATTCCGCAGCAGAGTCATCCTGGGACCTAGTCAAGATTGCGGCACTTCCGGTTCCCGGGGTCCGGCCTGTCTTCTTCTTAGCAGCCTCCTCCTGCTTCTCCTGCTCAATCTCCTTGACGTAACCCTCAATCTCTGACGTAGGCAGTGTCTCGATAGAAGCGCCTGGAGCCATCAGGGCAATCTCAATGTTCTTCGCTCCGGTTTGGACGACCTCGAGCAACGACTTGATAGCAAGTCGGATGGTAGCCTCCCGATCCATATCCTCCTTGTAGTTTCGCTCGAGGAACTCGCGGACAGTCTTGCTTGAGCGGCCGATAGCGTTCGCCTTCCTGTTTAATAGTCAGCTCAGATTCACCTCTTTTTTTCTTCTTTTCCCTTGGAGAGTTCTACCAGGCAGAGTAAATGCCAGAAGGCTCGGTCTGATAAAGTCTGGGGACGTTGCTGCCATTGTCGAAGCCAACGATCAGAGTGCTGATACCGAATGGTCGTACACCACCAGCCTGGGTGTACCGTTGCTGCACGCCGGCGACGTATTTGGTAATGTATTCAATAGTGACGGGATCTTCCACCGAGAGACGGTGGGACTGTGCCTCTAATCGTGCCTTGTCGACAAGAATACGGGCGTCTGCGTTTAGGCCAGCGAAGGCGAGGGCGACGTGGTTATCGAGAAGCTGGATCTTGGAGGGCGTGATACGGGTATCTTGCAGCTTCATGGCCGATCGCTTCTCGCATCCTAGCACAACAACATCTGTGCCCTTTACACCGACAGCGCAAGTTCCTGTTCTAGAATGAGCCAAAAATGACCATTATATCGATTGGGAACATGATACCCACCTCGCTTGACGGCTTCACCAGCATATTCGACTTGGAAAACGTGGCCATCGGGACTGTGACAATGTTAGGAATTGTTGCTGGAAGCACTGCCATGCCACCAACCTGAAAACTAATCTCTAGTTAGCAAGACATCCATCATTAAACACGGCGCTATAGGAACTCACCCGACAGTGCTCTGTCGTAGCCGGAAGCCATGATGTAGATTTAGCGGAGATAATCTGCGGCACAGAAAGTAATGTGCTGAGGAAGATTCGGCTTGCGTCGTTGGTGTGATGAAGGCGAATCGAGGGGTTGGTGGTGGATTTGGACGGTGGTCGATTGATGTTGATGTGCTAGGGTGCTACTATGTAAGCTTCGTCAGAACGGCAGCCTGCCTGGTACCTGCGGAAGGCTAAGAGCTGGAGCTCCCCGGTTAGTGAGTAGCATAACAGGCCGGAAAAACTGCATTGCGCGTTCCGGGCACAGTGTTTGTAAACAATACACACCTACAGCTTCCTCTCCTCTCTCGCATTGTTCATTAATACCTATTATTAATCTACAAAACGTTGCGATTTTGCTATATCCAACACAACTAATTCCAGAGACCATCAAATCGGATAGGCTAGGATAGCAATGAGCTCGGCATTTCTCCGCGAATTAAAGAAAGGGGATGCGGAAAAGGTAAAGATGAAGGACTTGGTTTTTTGAAGAGGGACGTGTTCACGTCCCTCCTTGATCAAAAGTTGCAACTTCAGCCCATCTCTGTCCCTGCAAAACACCAGCGACGTGCTGTCCCTTTTCAATCAACCGCGAACGAAAATTGTCCAACCACATAATCTCCATCAGCCCATCCTGCGAGGCTGCGTTGATGTTCTTGTATAGATTTACCGCTACTGTCATGGGCATAATCAGCATATCAGGTTGAACAGTGTCGTTCAGGACCGAGTCAAGCCCACGACAGATGTCCGCAGCAAACATACGCCCGTGTTGGTATCGAGATATATCAATCTGCAAGTCGAACGGCAGGTCGGGCCACATGTTTGGGTATGCGTCGATGACCGGCTGGAATATTACCCTATGCAAGCTCTCAATGCATTGATGGAAAAGGATCTGAGTCATCCAATAATACAAAAATGCGAGCCCAGTATTGCCATCCTTGAAAATATACGAGTTCGAAAAGGGGATGAGACCACCAGGGCTAGTAAGCTCCGAGGCCCAGTAGACCATGGGGTATTGGTAATTGGGTCGGTTGGCTAACTGGAGCCATGCATCGAAGTGTCTCTCAAGCGAGAGGCAACTCCTGAGAAGTTGCTGGGCGTGGTATCTTCGGCTAAGTGTGGCTTCCAATGGTAAGACCCGATCTACTTGAGCAAGGATAGAGGGCAAAAAGAGAACGAGATCTAGGAGGCGATCCAGAAGAGATTTCGGATGCCTTTGCCACGGAAGATTCTTCCAATCCTCGGAAGCGATAAAGGTATCCTGTCGGTTCAGGAGAGCAAATCCGGTCTTGGTGCTACTCAGTACGACAAAACAGTTTGGTATTTCTCAACGCTACTTACTGCTAGAGGTCGATATACTCGGACAAAGAAGTGGTGGTTGGGAAAATGGCTAAAGGAAGCCGGTCCCATACTTCTCATCTGTTGAGATCCTGATTCGCCAAATGCATGTGCCGTATCATGCTGGTTCTTGTCAGCAGGTATTTGGAATCAATAATAGCGGTGACGAACCTCGAAGAAGAAGATGCAATAACTCTCAGCCGAGTCGTCTCGTTCATAAGCACTTGGGAGACGCGCTAAGCATTGTGCTTTTACACCAAAGTCTCCATCGGCCATTGAATGTTGCAGTTCAGTTGGCGTGTATGGCGGGATCATGATATGGAAGGGTTTGGAATTATCCTGGACTGAGTCGTTTGACAAGACTTGAGGAAGTTTGGTGTGCAAGGCTGTGACAAGGACAGAATGTTCAACTCCTTGGTTCGATACGAGTGTGTGGTCTTCCCAGGCTGATGTGAGAGGCTGAACGGGAGTGATATCGAGCCTTCTGGGCGGCTCGTCATAGACCGGCGACTTTTGCTTCCTGGACGGTGAGCCCTTCTTGGGATGGGAGGCTACCCTGCCCTTATTCTTTGGCGTTCCGGTTATAAAGACACGTTCTCTTTCATATCCTTCGCATTGTCTCCCACTCGATATACACTTCTGGCAATAAGGCCTCTCGTTGCTACACTGTTTCGAAGCGTTAGTTTGGGTTGCAGGCTTTCGATTGACGTGTTAGGGAACCAACTTTGACTCTTCGTCGTCGACACGTCTCGCAGCCCTTATACTTGCCAGGAACACCGACCATGTTCTTGAATGATGAAGATGAGTTGCAGAGTTTGGCTTTCTATCGTCGTTCGAGGAGTTCCTTGTTATAAAGGAGGATACTGAGGTACAACCAGGATCTCGGCATCGCCGTCTGCAATGCTGCAACTAAATGGTCACCGACATCTGCTGCAATGAGGCATCCCATCGACGTCCATCACCCCACACGATGCAGTATTCCATCTCCTCCCACCTCCCTCTGGAAGCTCTTTGTCACAAGAGTCGCCTTGACTCAGAGATGCAAAGATGTCTCCCTTCATAGTAACTTCCCTGCGAAAGTTTCAGCGCGGTAATGAGGGCTGCCTTCTACGACGAATTAGGTGAACGGAGGGCCTCTACTCACGTTGAGCCCGGTGGAGGGCGTCGCTTACGTATCCACCGAGTACACTGCACAACTCAGGGGCCGGGGTTCGACAAGCACCTATGACGAAACAGACAAATCGGAATCTGTTGGCATCGGGGCTTAGAGTACGATGACGCTCAAGGCCTTTGACCCACGTTGGAAACTTTGAAATGGGTGATTGATACGCGAACAAGCATGTTATCTTGGCTTCATCCAGGGACTTTTGGTTTAGCGCATCGAGTTGCTGTGGAGAAGGTTGCGTCTGAGCTGCACCGTCAGCCCCATAAGGCTGACAGGGAGGTGTATACGGAAGGGTAGTTACAGACGTTCGTTGGCTGGGATTTTGAGGAGCTGGAATTAGCCATTCGACAAGCAATGACGGTGGTACCGGGGCTTCGTGACTAGGTCCGAATGATGCCAGGAGGTTAGCCGAATAAGGTGCGATTCTACGATGTGCCGATGTGTTGATTTATGCCTTGTCCATTAGTTGGGCATCCGCATCCGCATCCGCATCTTATCAGGAACAAATGGTCGTATTTCAGACTGGATTGTAGATCCCCGGGAGACAACGGAGTTCATTCTCCGTGTGAATTGATTTCCAATCTACCAAGTTACACAGTCTGTATCCATCTAACGTTGGATACTATATACACATTACCTGAGCACTATGACTGCCATCCACCCAGACAAAGCGCTTACTGCGGCGGAATGGCACGACGCTCACAAACGCATTGTCATCATGCTTTTTTTTTGTGTTCCATTTATCCAGCAGCATGACAACTGGAGTCTGCCTTGACCCAGTGCAGTGCAGGTGGAATCAGATGGGTAGCATATGACGCTGCAGCTGCAGCAGGCCGCAAGGGCAGGTAGGTGAGAAATGCTGTCACTCGGACGAAAGCATGAGACCGGGGTATCAGATATACTTGTAAGGGTTCATGATGCCATTCTGTGTGGGATGTCAGCCCTAACGTCGGAGGAAATGCATGGGAGGGACAGGGTTCCGTATCCCAGTAGGGCTGAATATACGAAACAAGGATCGGGGAGAAGAGTGAAACTTACAGGATCAAAAAGCTTCTTGATCTGCTTCATCATACCAATCGTGGTGTCGTCTCGGCTGTAGCCGATGTACTTCTTCTTAGCGATTCCCAGGCCATGCTCAGCACTGATGCTACCATTGCGCTTCTGGATCCATTCATATACCCAAGGCTCAAGGGCCTTTTCAACGGCGGGATCGTATCGACGGACAGGGATATTGAGATGCAGGTTGGAGTCACCCATGTGGCCATAGCCAAGGACGGCGACAACGGGGTGGTCAGGTGTGTCACCCAAGAGACCTGCGTCATTCATACGAGCCTTGGTATCCTCAACGAGGCTGTACATCTCGTTGAGAGGGATAGATAGATCGTACTTGTACACGCCACCCCAGTGACCCAGGCACTCGGTGATGCCCTCACGCCAACCCCACAAGTTGCGAAGCTGTGTCTCGTCCTGGGCGACAACGCCGTCGGCAATAACCTCGCGAGTCATGACGTCCTCAAGGAAGGCCTCCAGCTTAGCGTAATCATGTTCACCATTGGAGCCACTGGTTTCGATGAGGCAGTAGAAAGGGTGCTGGCCCTCGAGGGGATGCTCCTGGCCCTTGACCTCCTCGACAATCCTCTGACTGCGGCCGTCCATCAGCTCAAATGCAGAGAGAATCTCGCCAAGCTGCTTCTTGGCTTCACGGAAGGCGAGCTGAGCCTTATCATAAGACTCTAGACCAAAGACGGCGACATTAACGGCAGAAGAGCGCTGGGGGCACTGGATGGCGATCTTTGTGATTATACCCAAAGTTCCTTCAGCACCAATAAACAGCTGCTTAACATCGTAGCCCGTATTGTTCTTGCGCAGGGTAACCAGGTCATTAATGATAGTACCGTCAGGCAGAACAGCCTCAACACCAAGAACACTGCCGTGCAAACTGCCGTAGCGTAGCAATCGCAGGCCGCCAGCGTTTGTAGCCACATTTCCGCCGACGTGGCAAGACCCCTTGGCGCCTAGGTCGAGAGGAAAGATATAACCCCTTTGGGCAAGGTACGAGTCGACCGTCTCGAGGACGCAGCCTGCGTCGATGACTAGGGAGCCGCTGGCATCGTCAAAGGAGCGGATCTCGTTCATGCGCGCCATGCTAATGACGATCTCATCAAACACCGGAACCGAACCCCCCACGAGGCCAGTGTTTCCTCCCTGAGGTACAACAGCCAGACGCTGCTCATTGCAGTACGTGAGGATGCCGCTGACTTCTTGGGTGGTACCAGGTCTCAGCACCAGCTTAGACTGGCCCTTGTACTTGTGCATCCAATCCTCATTGAAGGGTTCAAAGTCTGCCTCGTCGACACCCGCTGCGTCCGTGACGCCGTCGATGACAGCAGATGGGTTGTTACCCAGAATTTCTCGAAAACGGGCGATGTGCTCGGTTGTGACTCTTGCGAAGCGGGAATCGCGCTCGAGATTAGGGTACGTCTCGGATGTCAATTTGCTCCCCTGCGCACGCGTTGGAGAAACGAGTCTCGGGACTGAAGTCGCGATGCATCGAACGGGCGTCTTTGAATGCGAGAAACCTCTTGGAAGAGTGTCGGTTGTCCTCAGACAAGTCCTCCTGCTACTGGAGGCGGGCGCTCTCAGGGCGCGGAAAAGCTGTGAACGACAAGACATTGCGTGATCAAGAAACGATCGATCAAATAAACCCCCCCCCAAACTCAAGAGAATAATAGCAAAGCAAGAAAAGCCGAGTCTATCTCGCCCCCAACAACAATTGCACCATAAAGGCTTATGGGCCCGATTCCTTCTTTTTGTAAAGGTCCCAATTTTTTCCTTACCCGAAAGATTCGGCGAAATTGTCAGTATGCCGAGTTTTAACTCACACAAACATTTCGGTAACACAACACACTCTCGCCGAATTGCCCCTCAATTCTTGAGCATCACGATGAGACAGACACAGTTTATCTCGTACGAATATTATTATATAGCAGAATCTGAACTTTTAAAAGCCCCAGACTCTTATGGTATTACTACAAAGAACTACTTGTACAGCGGTGTCCCCAAAGAAGGCTGGGTAGAGCCGCCAACATAACGGTTTCCTAATGACTCTCAACACTCTCTGGTATAATTCAAAGGGATATCCATTTGCCAAAGTCAAGAGCCTCCTCCGCCTTTGCCAATACAAAGAGAATAAACACACCTCCAGGTGATGATGCCATGAAGAGAAAAGGGCAGATTCAGTTACCTCCCTCTGCTTATCCCCTCCCCGAGAGATTCCAAATTTCCAGTTTCCTGCTCAGTTCCAATTGAACAGATGCGTGTATCCTCAGCCTCATGTCGTCCTCTCCCTTCTGCCCCTAAGCTCCGTTAGTGTGAGGGCTTTGTGGCTCGAGGTTCGCCCTGTCCTGCAGGGCCGCTTCTGAGCCCCCCTGCGCAGCGTTCTGCTCGTTGATCAATTTCTCCATGAAGGAGATATAGTCGTACTGCGGCATCCCTCGGTCTTCTGACATGTCAGGTCCGCTGTGTGCCGGCATAATTTCAATGAGCTGGTCAATAACTTCGTCGGGTACCAAACTGTGTCGTAGGTCCATCTCCGTCACATAAGGCTTGCCATCTGCCACTTCTCGGAACGATTGGAAGACCTGCTCTGCAGTGTTCTGGTCCTCTGTCACGTCCACCATAAATCGGATAAATTGCTCAAACGTTACATAGTCGCGACCGCTAGATGTCCCAAGGAAGTAGTCGTGCATCTCATCCTCTGAGAAGACGAGTCCCAGTGAAGCAAGGGCCGCACTAAACTCAAGCTCCTGTAGACTATTGGTATCATCACGGTCAAAATGTCGGAAAACACTCTCAAACTCTTCCAGTTGGATAGGTGTCAGGTTCGTCATGCTCCGTGCTACCATTTGGTTCTCCAAAAAGGCAAGCTTCTTCTGTACCGATGTCTTGACGAGGCCGAGTTCATATGAGAGCTCATCATATGTGTAAGTAGTAAAGTCGTTCTCTTCGATATTGGCTTCTTGGCACTTGGCGTCCAACTCTGCAATCTTGGCCAGGTACTGGTCCAAGGGGGCGAGGCTCTCGCTGAGCTTCCTTACATGGTGCAGTTGATCCTCAACATCGCCATCAAGGCCAGAGATGGCCAATTGCATTGTATTAAGGGCCATTGCAAAATCATTTGCCTTGTCAGCAAAGGATTTACGCAGAGCGTTTTTGATACTGAAATATTGTCAGCCAGGCTCGTCTATGTCTCTCTGCATGTCAACTTACTCTCGGATTGTCTCGTTGATGAGCTGGGCACGCCTCATCTCGTTTGATGCCAGGTTGCCCCATTTCTTCTCAAGAGCATCCAAGCTCAACTCGGCCGGTGGATCGTATGGCCGCAGTCGATAAGTACCCAGCTTTGTCTTGATGTTTCCGAGAAGCGTTGCTAAGTCACTCTTCTCAGCAACCCATTGCCGTTTCTTGCCCTTCTTGTATTCAAAAAATTGGTGCGACTGAGCTTTGGCATCGGCATATGTTCCCTCGAACGTGGCCTCCAACCATGCCTCAATCTGCTCCTGGATAGCCTTAAGTAGCGCCCGCATCCGCCGCTCATAAGCACTCTGCATCTCCCAGGCGCCTTGCATGTTGTTGACAAACTTTTCGACACGGCGTCCAGCATTTTCGACCTTCTCCATCTGCGAAAACGCATGGAACCAGTATGCGATATAAGTCATCAAAGATTTCTCATCAGGCCTGGCCACATCGCACACATCCTCCACATCTAGCAGGCTAGGGATACCAATCTCCTTGTGTGCAATATCGAATGCCAGTTGCATATTACCTCGGTGGTCTGACTTGTCGAGAGCATCGTAGTCGATGAGGTCGGGCCGGTGGATATCTAGTAGAGCGCAAAAGGCCAACCCGTCGTTCCAGCTAGCACTAAAGTCTCGCACCTCGACTTCATCGTAGCACGCAGTCTTTCGTTGACACCAAAGTAGTAGACCCTCCTTTGCTGACATACCCTCCTCATTGATGTCACTAATGGTGAATCGAAGAATCAGTGTCCAGATGAGACCAAGAATAATTTTCTGGTTGCCGTCGACTACATCCTCTGCACCAATATTTGTCATTTGAATGCCCCTGGACTTGACAAAGTCGAGCGCCAGGTTTGCATTCTCGAACCTTTGAACTCGGAGCTTGGGTTTCGAGGCATATCGGCCGAGAGATTCGTGTGAAAGACATTCAAGGAGGTGGATTAACATGACCTATGGGCGGACGTCAGCGTCGAGTTCAACGAAGGGGTGGTTCGCGTGGTCAACATACACCATCACTAAGATCCTTTACAAGGTCCTTAACCTCGAGGTTGCGGGCCTCGATCTTGGTGTTGAGCCTGAGAAAGACTATGTCAGTACATCACTTGGTAGCGTTTAACCATTAGGCATACCATTTGGTAAAGGTCTTTTGTTGGACCGTGACCCATCTTTGCTGTTCCGCAAAAGCCATCCTCGTCAACTTTTGGTCATGCGGGGGCTCGACAGCAGCAAAAGCGTCTGCGGTAGTGGTTGAGCTAGATGTACACCTCCTAGAATTTGTTGAACGCTTTCTTTTCTGGAGACTTAACGAGAAACTTGTGCTTGTGCTTGTGATTCCTGACCGCTGCAGTCGCGTTGCATGCAGTTGTGACTTGTCCCGCCTCGTGCGCGGGGTCGGTGAAGATGGTGGAGAGGATGCAAGCAAGCAAGAAGAAGCGCTTGTGAGGGTTCGACGACGGGCGATAAATTCGGATACAGGCGAGGAAGTGTTGATGTACGAGGAGCGAGGAGAGGTTGGCGAAGAGTCGAATACGGAGGCAGAGACCGGGGTTGAGATTGACTCGAAATAAGCGGACGACGCCCTTGAGGATGAAGATGAAGCCGAGACCGAGGCGGTGGTGGAGATGTACGATAAGCGAGATGATGCCGATATTGAAGCAGATGGTGAATGGTGGAAATGCTGATGATGCTGGTGGTTAGAGTGGTTATTGGAGTTGTTGGAGTTTTGGCAATAAAGGTTGTCTTTGTTTTCTGGTCGTGGCGGCGGCGGCTGCTGCTGCTGCTGCTGTTTCTGTCGACTACAGTTGCCGCTACTTTGGGCGTGTAAACAAAAATCGGGGAACTTATCGTTGCCCTCCACGTTGCCGGGTTGCAGCGCGAGCATCCCCTGAAGGGCCTGGGCGGGATCTCTAATAGCGTCCATTTTTACCGGTTGCTGTAAGCCCCTGCAGCTTCCAGACCAGGTGTTTATCGGTAGTTGGCTAGTAGGTAGGCATCAGAAATGTGTAAGAACTGAGCAAGTAATAGCTACGACGACGTGTGTTGGGCAGCCCAGAAGTAGGTAGGTAGGTAGGTATACATTAGTAAAGAAAAGAGGGCTTGTTGAACTTATACTTGGACACAAGCCATATAGGTACTGTAGTTTGGTCCCCTTCTTCATCCCTAACGCCTCTAAACCTCCTCGCATAAGATACATACCACTATTTTCCCCTCGCAACATTCTCGAGGCAAACTTTGACGTTGACTCAATGCGTCTGTCTAACTGGCTGATTGGTTATCTTTTGAAACGACCAAACATTCCTATCGTCGAGTCTTGTGTCTTGTGCACGGTGAGTAACTGTATCTTCCACCAAAGAATCAAAGCACGCGCCAATTCATGCGGGAGCGTTAGTTCAGGGGTGGACCCTGCGAGGAACGAAACGCTTCTAAGTCGATCACTCCCGACGCATGGCGTTGCCTCGACTCTTTTTGGTATCATGGAGGGTCTTGGAGGGGTAAGTTAAAACAAACTTGCATGCTTGTGAGCTAGGTACCTGCAAATAAACATTCAAAGTACTGAAACAATTCACGAAACCCTGTTACTACGCGGCTGTAATCTACCTACCAGGTTACCAACTCATCCCAGGGGACAATAGACTATGAGCAGTGTTTGTTTGTCTATAAACATGTGTCCATCAGGCCAGAGAGCTCTTCCTAAGGCACACACAATCTTAACTTTTTGGCCTGTACTTTTCAACATTGAATCTAGCTGGTTAGGTTTTGCAGTTGTGAATACACATCCGAACATTCTATCTAGTGGGTGGCCGTTAATCAGTATCTGACAAAGGCTGTTTCTGTCACCATGTTTCAAACATCAATCGCATAAATAATGCATGCCGTGTAGCAAGTAAAATGATCAGATACCCATCAGAAAAACAGTAGTAACAGAAGCTACCTCGGTATCTTGGCAGCTCTGCGCTCTGTTGCTAGCATTGAGACTCGCGCTGGATACCCTGTATCACAACCACAAGGATAGTTTTTTAAAGAGCATTACTTGTAGAGGAGGTTGTAGGACGCAACATGTCGACTGTCTCGAGCTCATTTTTACAGAGTGCAGTAAAGTCGTGTACAAGTGTAGACGACCTGAAAACAATCACCAGTCTGCTACCCAAGACTCACCAAACATTCAAGTTACTTGGCCCCAAGGTTACCTACATACCGTACAGTAAACACCAGAACATCGTCCAGCAAAGAACGAAACAGCTCCCCGTTCATGATTCCAAGTAGCAACATCCAAGCATAATAATTTGTTTAACTCATTGGTACATGTCCTTCTATAGACACTTATACACGGTATATCATACAACCACACGCCCCAGTATCCGTCTATCTCTTCTTTCCTGTTTGCTTCCCACCCTGTTTGCCCGTCTGCTTGGCCCGCGACCGCAGAGTATACCTCTCCTTCTTCCAAGCAAACACCAACTGATCCACGCTGCCCATGTCGTGCTTGGGCTTGCGCATATACGTCAATCTCGCGCGGCGCGCCCTCTTGGGTCGTCGCCAGATGATGTCGATGCCTGTCACCGTCGGGCTGTAGATCTTGAACCACATCTCCACGCCAACCTTCATCATCTGTCCTCGCAGCTGGATCGCTGTGTCCTGACCCCGCCGCCGGATCTGCAAAAAGGCTCCTGAGAAGGGTTCGCCGCCTTTTGTCGTCACCATCAGAACGTCGCCCACCTTTGCGCTGTCGGCGTGCTCCCTGGAGAAAAGTCGTGTGCGTGCGCCTGTCGGGTCGAGCTGGGCGAGCTGCTTTTTCAGTAGAGCGGGCATCGGGTCGGGGTGGGTGGCTCGGATGCTGGGGACTCGAGGGTACATCTGGAACTTATTGACCTTGGCAACATCCGCACCTATAGTCAGATATCAGCGATACACTCATAAGATCATGGAACGATAGAAGCATACGTTGCTCAGCGCTGAATGCGTTGTTGAAGCCATTTTTGAACCGGGACTGGATCGAGGCTGCTGAAGAGGCACTCCTCTGAAAACTCCTTAGATATCTCGTCCGTCGAAGTGCAGTCTTGAGACAGCCAACTGGCCGTCCCACGCTGGCGACGTTCATTGTGATTTGACCGAAACTTGTCGTGCAAGATACTGTAAATGAGGTTGAGCCGACGCTAGAATTTCTGGAGCTGCTTCCAACGGAGCGGCCAATTCTTGCTTTCTATTGGCCCGGGCCCTAGTTTCTCCGACCACTCTCTTGGAGAGCGACGCGGGACCATTAGCAACTCGATTCTTCGGAGTCTGTGAATTTTTCTATACAGCTTTAGATAGTAACCATCAACACAATGGTACAAATGACATGGACGCTGGCCGTCAGGCCACTTGCGAGTTTACGGGTGTCTACAATTCAGTCCCGGAAATTTAGTGCATCTTCCTTCCGCAGTACGTTCCCACGATATCGTCGATTCAAGCAAGCTTTAACTCTGTAACAGGCCTAAGTGCTGTCTTCTCCCAGACCGAAAACACAAAGTTAAACGAGGCTCTCAGCCAAATCCAGGACAAGATTATCCTTCCCGCCTACCTACCTACCAAGCAGCGCAAGCTCGTCTTCGACACCAAGAAGAGTAGTTTCATTCAGCAAAACCCTGTTGTTATCGAGCTCGATGGCCTTGAGCACAAGTTCACCACCATCAATCGTTTCACCGATATCCCCAACTCCGTAAGGGCATTTTACTCGGCGACGCACCTCATGAAGTCCAAGCAGGACTGGGAAAATATCGCAATCCTCCTTGCCGGCTACAAGAAGGCCGGCATTCACCTGAAACGAAAGAATTACTCCATGATGATCCGACTGGCGGGTAACAGCGGCCAGGCGCACTCTATTATTGAGTGCGCCAAGCAATCCCAGAAGACTGGTTTAGTCCTTAAGCACAAGGACTATGTTGTTATCTTACTGGCAGATATCAACAAGAAGGTCATCAGCCCAGGCGGGAAGGAAGAGGCACTGCAAGCTGTGAAGTGGAACGAGGCGGTTCTAGATCTTCTTCAACGACCCGAGCATATCGTCCCAAGCGTCACTCCTGCAAACCGACTATATTCCTCTCCTGTCATCCGGGGCATGTATCTTTACGCCCAGGCATCTGCTGTTCAAGCGCACAAGGCCGCCGGAACTTCCGCTGAGGATCTTACCCAAGCGCTGCGAGAGAATGTCGAATTCCTCATCAGCGCCTGGGCTCGCCTGGACACCAACAGCCTGTCAGAGTCACCCGCTCTTGTGGACATTAACCCCCGTGCCAAGCCTGACGAGTCAATCAGCAAGCGTGATGTCTCTCCAAACTACTACATCATGACAATCGCCCAGAACATTAGAGGAATTGAGTTGGCGCAGGATATCATCGGCGACGCTGCGCAGGCCCTCAATCCCGTGAGAGATGCACTGGAGCAGCATCTGCGAGATTTCATTAAGGCTGGCGAACTTCGTCCAGGCTGGGATACTACATACGAATCGGTCACAGGCCGAAAGCCTGATTGGGAGGTGTCGAAATAAAAGTTTGAACAGTTTTATGTACAGTTTATCATGTATCATCTATTTATTTGTATATCATACCCCTTTTATGGTAGAACAATGTACTTCTCCAGGTGCTTAGGAATAGCTCCCAGGAGTTTCTTGTCTGTCAACCACTTGCGCGAGAACAGTCGGTCGGCATATCTATAGGCACCATCGCAGAGGACAGTGACAACGGTGTGACCCTTGCCGAGCTTCTCGGCAACCTCCTTAGCGGCCACAACGTTGAGGGACGAGCTGGCGCCCAGGTACAGGCCCTCCTCGTCCAAGCAACGATAGACCATCTCAATGCTCTTCTCATCTGAGATGTGCAGTGAACCGTCCACCAGAGCGATATCAGGCTTAAGATTGTCGGTGATGCGACCTTGTCCAATGCCCTCGGTGATGCTGGAGCCAGTGCGCTCGTTGAGCTTGCCACCAGAGGATATGTAAGAGTGAAGAACACTTCCAGGAGGATCGGCAAGGAAGCTCTTGACACGGCCGTCGGAAACATCCTTCAAGTACCGCGTAATACCAGCCAAGGTACCAGCAGTACCAGTAGCGCATGTAAACGCATCAACCTTGCCCTCAGTCTGGTTCCAAATCTCCGGACCCGTCGTCTCAATATGCGCACGTCGGTTAGCAGTGTTGTCGAACTGGTTCGTCCAAACAGCGTTATCAAGTCGCTCAGCGTGTCGTCGGGCCTGATGGTTGTAGTTCTCGGGGTTTTCGAAAGCGACGGCGGGAACTGGGTAGACCTCTGCGCCGAGGAGTCGCAGAAGGTCAATCTTGCCCTGGGACTGAGTGTTGGGCATGTAAATGACGAGTTTGTAGCCGCGAGACCGGCAGACGTGGGCGAGGCCGATACCAGTGTTTCCGGCGGTGCCCTCGACGACGGTGCCGCCAGGCTTGAGAAGGCCGCGCTCCTCGGCATCCTTGACTACGTAGAGAGCTGCGCGGTCCTTGACGGAGCCACCAGGGTTCATGAACTCTGCCTTGCCGAGGACTTCGCAGCCAGTCTCTTCAGAGAGGCGGTTGAGACGGATGAGAGGAGTGTTTCCGATGGCTACGAAGAATTAGCTCGTACACTGGAAATATGACAAAGTACGCGCACCTCCAGTCAAACCTCGAGCAACACCCTGGGCCTGAGATACTCTGATGGTATAGGGATTGGGAGCTGCAGCCGCCTTGGCCGCGGCGGCAGCGAGCCTTCTAGCGCTGGGACGGAACATTGTGTCAGTAAGAAAGCGTCGCGGGCTTGGAATGAAGCTAATTGACACAGCTGCAGGCGTTGAAGCGTCCCGGGGACAGAGAGACGCTGAAGTTGTAATGGTGGTGGTTAGAAATGCAGCTGGGATGGTGGGGCCGCAATCGGCAATGGCGCAATCCCGGGCTATCGGCGTAGTTCCACCCCGACTTCCACGAGAGTTCAGCTATTTTCTGGGTATATGAGTATGATAAATCTGCCTGGTATCCAATACGATGCTATACTAGCTTTCGTGTCCCTACGTATTCTGCTCTAACCGCACATATGGTGCTGGGAACAATCCTCGTGAACCCATATACACTCCAAATAACCAATCTCCGTTCACATCTTCAATTTCCTTGATCTCTGCTCCCCGAGGGAAGAGAAGTTCATCATCTGACCCTGCTTTCGGGTACCATCGATATCTTGCTATTCCTTTCATGCCAACTCCACCATCAGGAGGGAAGCTCTGCATAAAGCCCTCCTCAGTCGGTGCCGTTTGTGCTACGTCGGTGGTGACAAGCCGGGCCAGACGTTGCTCTTTATGATGCCAAACCCACACCTCAAGTCCTCGCCCGTTGTATTCTGCGTTTTCTTCTGGGTGTAGTCCTCGACCTCCCACTAGGTCCTGGGCTATATATCTCCATTGTCCAATCTTTCCGTCAGTAAACCCAACAACAGCCATCCGGTGGCCATTCAAACATCTTCTCCACCCTGAATGACCATTCTCAGGACTGATCTGCCGTTGTGTAACAAGATTGCCATAACAGGAAGAGCATATGTCATAATCGCCTGGTGCAGCATCTGAAACTAAAGAACTTGTGCAATGATAACAGTGGTATCTGGCCTGGTTCGGTTGGATGGGTTCTTGACACACGTCACATCGTGTCGCAAAGGTTAATGGCTTGAACGGTCCAATGTTAGATGCGTTAGGGCCTTTGAATATTGTGGCTGCCGTAGGTCGACCTGGCGATTTAGGGGGACTTCCGGGCCTGCTCTGGCTGAGCTGGGTAGCTTCGTGAGCCAGAGGCAATAGAGGATGCGTGCATGATCTTCCCTGGTTCACGCAGTCGTTACAAAATCCCCAATCGCCTTCGTTACAAACGTTGCATCGCCAGTAACATTCATTTGTCCAGGCAGAGCACTTGGCACAAAATGTTCCACTTTCCAATCGATGCCGGGGATCGTCTGTTGTTAAGGTTTTCCGTCCATCAGCTCCACCAGGCACTGAGCGAGGAGGACGATATCGATTCGCTGTGAGCATATGTGGCTCTGGTAGAGACGCATTTCCTTGCTGCTGGCGCTTCTTCTCCCATTTTGCCCAAGCACCGTAGCCAAATCCGAACCAGTGTAAACAGCCCTTTGCGCCCCGATAGCAATCAAGACACAGGTTCCACTGCCCGTTGGCACATATTGAGCAGTTGTAGTGGAGCTCATACTCGATATGCGCCTTGTTACAACGAGAACAGCTGACAGAAGGCTCTGGGAAGAGCTGCGATCTCGTCCTTTGGTGTGCTGAAACGGTTGGACTGCTCATCGGGCTGGTCACTGTCTGGTGAACAATGGCAAGGTCAGTAGGGCGAGGTCTGCTAGAGCGGCCGGCTGTTGGATCATGCTGGGAGAATAAAGGCAGCACTGTCCCTGATGCATTTGAGATGCTCCCCTGGCGATTGGCAAAAGAAAGGTTCCCCGCATTGCTGCTCGACGAAGCGGCTTCTGTAGGATTGGGAAATGGCACAGTATGAATAGGGGTGCTGGTGCTGCGTCCTTCGCTGAAGTTAGGTCGGGACTGGGTTGGCTCAGACGTTTGTTGTCTTGTACCTAGATCTGTAGATGAACGGGCGGCAGGTCGGGGTTCAGTCACACTTGGAAACACTGGAGTAGTCGAACTGCGACCGCCGCTAGCTGTCCGCCGCCTCGGCCTCCGAGTTGGCTCTTGTACCTCTAAGTTTGTTGAACTCGTGGATGCTGGCGGACGGGTTCGTTCCTCGGTCTGACTGGCAGCGCTGGTGGCACTTGCGGCGCTAGTAGATCTGGAATGCGGGCGAGAGCGATCTCTTGGCCGGCCTGCATCAGGTGCAAGCATGCGAGAATCTGTCGCAGGAGTCTCAGGGGGCCGTGTTAATGGAGGATAATTACCTCCATTATTTCTCCGTGATTCTTGTCGTGTCCGATCCCTCTGTCGCCGCCGATATGCCTCGGTGATCCTCCTGCTGAGCTCATCATCGCGACTCAAGTCGATATTATCTAAATCAAGTCCGTCAAGAAGGCCCTCTTCTTGGATCTGCCTAGCAAATGACTCGATTTCCCGCTCTATATCTCGTTCACTCATATCCTGCGAGCTGATGAGCGACCTGATTGATGTCTGGTGCTCAACCTGGCGCTGCCTTGACTCGCTTTGTCGACGTCGCCGCTCGCCGTCGATAGGCAATTGATCAGAGCTATGCCGGCCCCCATCTTCCATACGAGGGCGACGGCTGCCTCGTTGTTGACGGCTGTCCAAGCTCCGGTCTCTGTCCCTTTCCCTTTCTCTTTCTCTGTCCCTACTGGATCTTCTCCTATCGTCTGCCGAACGACTCTCGCGTCTCCGTCGCGTTCTCGGTGGACCCGACGAAACTCCTGCCTCCTGTAAACTCAGTTCTCTGACCTCATCCACCAGCCTCCTGTCCTCGGCATCGGCACGCCGCTCTTCCGCTGTTCGATGGATGTTGACAGTTGGCAAGACTTGATCACCTGGTTTGTATTTTTTGGCCATTTCTTCCTTTTCTGCTGCCGACCGATCCTTGTCTGGGCTCACTGCGAGGTACATATCCAAAAGAGTGACAACGGTGGCGTTATGCTGGGTAGTCCGTACAGTCGCTCGACATGATGGACATGTGAAGATATTGGTACCAGGGGCAGGCGGGTTTGGCGACCGTTCGGCCGTCGCAGCTTGAAAAGTAAACCATTCTTTTAGACAGGCGCCGCAGAAAGTATGAAGACAATCAAGAAGAGTCAGCGGTTGGTAAAGGAGCTCCGTGCATATCTGCGCGCATGATTAGCTGGTGATCAAGATTGGACACAAAAGGCGGGGAGATATTCACAGAGCACGTCAGCTCCTTTTCCAGATCCAGGCCAGCGTTTGTAGGCTCCATTCATGATATTATAAGGTGAGTATGGCCCATCCTCTGGGGCAGAAGTGAGTGCGCGCGCGCAGAAGAAGCCAGCGCAGAAAAATATTGCGAGGATATGTTGGTTACAGATACAGGTTGCGGATGGTGTTGGGCTGGTAAGAGGTTCTACAATAAGGGCCTACCTATCTTACCTTAGGTACCTACTGTACCTAGTGGGTGGCGGGGTCGGTCTGGGCGTCCGGGACTCTACAAGGAAACGGCAGAAATAGCTGTTTTTTTGTTTGGCACACACTTTTTGGTGGTTGCAATATTTAAGAGAGGTTGGACCGCGACATGGAAAATGATAGGATCAGCTGTGCATACGACAAAGAGTCATGTATGTATGTATATCTGCGGGGTGTTTAAGACATTGTAGCATGTATGCCTGAGCATTAACTACCAAACTTAAATGCTATACCTCTAATACAGTAGTAGAAGTGATAGGCTCAACACCAACTTATCAACAGTACTAGGGAAGTAAGTACATTTTTCGTATAGAAATAGGTAAAAATAATTCCTAAGATTCCGACTAATGTTTTGAGCATGTTTTACATTCACCTGCAAAGTGTTGCACGCTATGGACCGCAGCTATTTCGGTGGGCATTCAAGGATTTATCCCAATAGCCCTTCAGAACTGCTGCTACCTTGCCCCCACTCATTCATTAACGGGAGGTAGTCAGATGGTGTGTATACATGCATCGCGGAGCAGTTCGTGTTCGCAACAGCTGAGTCTATTTAGGTCTACTAAAGTGAGAGAACTTCCTGCATTAGAGCTAGTCGATGACTCTAACCAACTACAGTATTAACGTCCTCTTTCATGAGTGAGACCACTCAGCCTTCTTCTTCTCTGCAAACGCCTTCATACCAATCTTCTGATCCTGACTTCCAAACAAGCTGTGAAATACTCGTCGCTCATACTCGACACCATCGCGAAGAGGCAGGTCCTGGCTCTTGTTGACAACCTCCTTGGCGGCCTGAACAGCGACCTTGGAGTAGCTGGCAATGGTCTCAGCAAGCTTGAGGGTCTCCTCCATCAAGGCCGCATGCGTAGGGAATGTCCTGGCGGCAAGTCCCCATCTCTCAGCCTCGACACCGGAGAAAGAATTGCCCGTCAGAATAAGCTCCATCGCCTTTGACTTGCCAATGGCACGGGTTAGGCGCTGACTGCCACCAGCACCAGGGACAGTGCCGAGCTTGATCTCGGGCTGGCCAAAGTTGGCATTCTCGGTACAGTAGATAAGGTCGCACATCATGGCCAGCTCACAGCCGCCACCAAGAGCATGTCCTGAGACAGCAGCGATGATGGGCTTCTTGATTTGAGTGGTGAGATTTGACCATGATTCGATGAATGACTTGGTGTAAGCTTCAGCGAACGTAAGCGGTGCCATCTCCTTGATGTCAGCGCCAGCGGCAAATGCCTTTTCAGATCCAGTCAAGATGATGGCCGCTGTGTCATCTGCTGCGTTGAAATCGTTGAGAGCTTCGTTGAGCTCCTTGATGAGAGGCGTGCAAAGAGCATTGAGTGCCTTGGGGCGG